>JAUTBS010389385.1:0-10307 GCA_032361285.1 Aequorea victoria | reverse complement strand
AAAACTTCTATTTTGGATTTCAATTCAGTAATTTCCTTTTTAAAAGACTTATTTTTCAGTTTTAATTATTTTATAACTTTTAAAGAATCTTCAAGAGATTTTTGAAGTTCTTCATTCGAAAGGAAATCATCGCAATCCGAAAAGTAGTTTACCTCATCTTCATTAGCCATAAGACAAAGATTTGTTTCTTCGTTGTCGCTGTCATCTTTCTCCTTTTCATTTGAGTCGGAGTCATCCCAAGTGGCTTTCATGGCCTTTTTTGAGACTCTTTTATTGTCCTTCTTGATCATAGGACACTCGGGCTTGATGTGTCCCGATTTGTGGCAATTGTAGCAGACAACCTCCTCTTTCTTTTCCTTTGGACTTGGTTCTTTGCTTGATTGACCCTTCCATTTCTGAAATCTTTCTTTTAGTTCTCTCTTTTTCTTTAGAATTCTGGCTACTCTTCTTGTGATCATAGCCAGTTCCTATTCTTCATCATTTTCTGATTCTTCTTCATCTTCAGCAGCTTCAGTGGTTTTGAAAGCCACTATCTTCTTCATCTTTATGTCTTCTTCATCTCTCAAGGTGAACTCGTGAGTGAGGAGAGATCCTAGGAGCTCATCAAGACGGAGAGTTGTGAGATTTTTTGCTTCTTTAATAGCATCCACCTTCGGCCTCCAATCCTTGGGAAATGATCTTAAGATTTTCCCGATAAGCTCAACATTTGGAAATACTCTACCAAGACATTTTAAATTGTTAATAATAAGATTGAAACAAGTGAACATGTCAGAGATATTTTCAGCATTATTCATTTTAAATAATTTGTAATCTCTAACAAGCATATCAATCTTTTTATATTTCACTTGGTTTGTGCCCTCATGAGCGACTTGGAGCTTATCCCAAATTTCTTTAGAGTTATCGCAACCTTGAATTCTATTGAATTCGTCAGGTCCCGAGTGCACATTGAAGAAAAATTTATAACTTTGATATTTATTTGTAGTTTTCTCCAGTCATCATCAGTGTAATCAATTTTTAATTTAGGGGTGGAAATCCCCTCTATTATAGTGATAGATGCGAGTGGGCCATTAATAATGACTCTCCATGCAGTCATGTCTTTAGATTGCACAAAGTATGTCATTCTAGTTTTCCAGTATGCATAATTTAATCTATTAAACAAGGGAGGTCTGTGAGCTGACTGTTCTTCAGACAAAATATTGTTTTGGTTTGCCATAGATCCTTAGAAAACAGTTAAGTTTTAAATAAGACTAAGTACAAGGCTTTGATACTAATTGTTGTCTCAAAAATTAACCCAAAGGGCGGGTGAATGGGTTGTTTTGGCAAACTTAGAAACTTTTCGAAAACTCTTTTTAATTGCGGAAAAGAAACATAGTAACTAAAATTAGTTACTGAAAATAAGGAGTTTAAGAGAGAAGAAGATACAACCGATTTATAGTGGTTCGGTCCTTCTGACCTACGTCCACTCCCCAAGCACCTTGGTAGTTTAATCCACTAAAATGGATTCTTTGATGGACAAATCGAAGCCTCGTACAAAACGGATTCTTCAGTTGGTGAATCGAAACTACTTTTACAGATTCTTCAGTGGGTGAATCGTAACCACATTTTTTTATGGCAAAGAGTAGCCGAGAAGTAATGTAGGATGGTGTAGAGTGATTTCTCCTTTATGTGAGGAGGTTATAATCAATGAATAGCTCACTTTACAATCAATGATCTCTTACTTAGAATGATTTACAATAAATGAAGAGAGATACATCAGAAGACACAGAAAAATAAAGTATGGAATATTCAAGAGGATGTTCTCTGGTTGTTCTGCTGAGTAATGAATGTTTTTCTTGTCTTTGAAACTTCAAACTTTATTCTTTATATACCTCAAGTTAGTAGAGAGCCATTGGAAGCTTCTGATGATGCATTAAATGCTGAAAACTAGCCGTTGGAGAGTTTCAGCGATTTGAATTTTCGCGCTTAGTGTCGGCACAAAGGGTCCTGGTGTCGACACTTTTTCTTCTGGTGGCTGAGGGGTCGACCCAATAGGTTTAGGTGTCGACACTTCTTTGATTTCTTCAGAAGCTAGAAATGTTGGAGCTTACTAGAATGACCAAGTGGTCGACACTTTCTTCAGTAGGCGTCGACACTTCTTCTTGCGGAACTTTGGTGTCGACACATTTGATGAGGGGTCGACACTTTCTTCACATTTCTTCATTCCAGAAAAATGATGCTCACTGGAACACCCAGGGGGTCGATAACAAAGCAAGAAGTTGGTGCTCTCTGAAAACTCTTGGGGGTCGACACTTACAATGAAGGTGTTGACACAACCAACATAAAAACTGTTGTGTGAGCTTTCCAAAAGACTGATGCAAGAATTATCTTTGTATCATGATTTTAATGCTTTTAAATCCTAAAAAATATTAACTTATTGCACAAACAAACATTAGTAAACATTAAGTCAATTGTTGTTATATGTCAAAATCAATGATAGGATATGATTGAATAACTCTTGGGCCAACAAACCTGACCGAGTAGATTCGTCTGACCGAGTACATTTGCCTGACCGAGTAGTGAACCTATACTCGGTTTATCTTCTGGCATGTGCTGGTAGGTCGACTTCAGTCGGATGAGATATCCTTTCACCTACTCCTCTTTCGGGTTGTCTTTTTAGTACTCGGTTGTCTACTCACTCGATCAGTGAGAATCGGCTGATCAGTTTATCCTTATCAGAAGCCCCCTTATTTCTGAGTCGTACTTGCTCGACGAATGAAATATCTTCATTTAGAATGACGATTTATACGGTTAGGACGATGTCACTTTAGCTCCCCGAGGTGACGGTTACACGGGACTCTAGGTGACCCTCCCATTTCCCGAGGCAACGGTTTGAGATGTCAAACGTCTCATCCTCTTAAATGCAAATCTTTTCGAAATCTCTAAAACGGCGGCCCTTTGGCCTTCCTTCGACGCGTGGCCCTATCTGGACCGTCGGTTTTTAATAAATCGAATGGCTGATGTTGTGTATTTCTAGGGTCGCTGGATTGAGAAGTATATTTTCAAGATGGACCCTTCGTGTAGGCCTTATATATATAGGTGCTTGGGGAATTTGCTCGATTCTTTCAAAAATCGTGACTCCAGCATATATTTTGTTCTTGTGTTCTCTCTCCTTCAAACGTCGATTTCCCCTGTTCGAGTTCTTTATCCAAGTCTCTCGGGTCTTCTCTGCCTCCACCATTTCTTAGTAAGCCTTTCTTCCTTCTCCTCTTTACTTTAGCGTATATTTTATTTTGCATTTGAGCCATCCTGGCTTCTTTTGATTATGAGTCAGAGGTTCTTCCCTACCCTCGCTTCTCTGCTCCTTTCCCTTCTTTTTTTGCCGATAGACTCTTGTTTTTCTCCGGTGGGTTTGAGCTTCCCCCATCGGTTGGTGCATTTGTGCCCGATCATCCCTCTTTTGAGTTATACCTTAGGAATGTGTCCGTTACCGTTCAGTACACCATTCTTTTTTTGAGGAGTGGGATCATGGAATTTCCTCAGAAAGTCCATTCTTTTGACGGTTCGAGTAGCGATCGGACCGTCTTGTTCCCCGCTTCCCCTCCTCGGGAGTTATCCTAAGCTGGCCGAGGCGAAGCCTCGAGTTTGGTTGCTCACCTTTTTTAGGAGGGTTCTCAAGATTTTTCCGCTGAGCTCATTTCCTCGATTAGTCGGGCGATTAACCTGGTCCGTATTCACTCCTCCATCTACCTTTCTCCTTCGGTAGAGTTCTGGCTTGCTCAGAATGACGAGCGGGCGTGCCTGCCCCCCGATGGGTGGTTAGGCATGTATGAACATGCCTTCTCCACTGGGCATAGGTTATCCTTCCCTAGAATAGTTAGGAAACTCTTAGATTTTTTAGGTCTGTCCCCGGGTCAGTTGATGCCCAATGCCTGGAGGATCCTTTATGGGTCAATCATTCTCTGGAAGGAAGTTTCTGGTGGAGAACACCATTTTTCAGTGGAGGAATTCCTCTACTGCTATTAGCCGAGGGAAAAATAGCTCGACTGGTACTATTTCTAGGCTCGGTCGGACGACCGAACTCTCATCATCGGCTGCCCTTCCTCGAACAAGTTTTGAAATGAAAGATTCTTCTTTCTCTCTGGGCTTGGTTGGGAATTCCAACCAGATGAGGAGGTCGGCCCCCACACCCCACGTATCAGGATAAAGTGGGAGAAACCAGACCATGAAGTTCTTTCTGCCAAACCTGAGATCGACGCCAAGGCGAAGGCCAGAGTGAAGAAGGCTCGTGACCACCCTACTCGGCTATTCGGTCAACTGGTGACCCCCCACTCGCTGAGTGCTTGGCTGCTCAGCCCTGAGGTTCCGGGTGAGCACCCCTGCCACTTCTGTTTGGCAATTTTTTTTTTCTATTTCTTTTCGTTGTTTATACTTTTCTCTAATCTTTCTTTGATCCTCTTGTTGCAGGTATGTCGAAGAGACCGGGGAGAGCTGTAGTTCAGAAGGTCTTGGCCCGGGAGTCCAAGGTCAAGCCTCCGACTGCGAAGAAGCCCAGGTTGGACGTTCCTCTGGATGGTGTGGGCAAGCCCCCGGCAGTCATCGAGCTGGACTCTCCTGAGGCTCCTGCACTAGTGGAGCCTTCGGTACCTACTGAAGGGACACCCTCAGCCATCCTCACTGCCCCCAGCCCTCCCGTTGAGGTGGGCCCCAACTCTTCGAAGGGTCTTCCTGCTCTGCCCATCGACATCTGAACCAACTTTGATGCGGCCATGAACGGGATGATCGAGTTCGTTGGTGGCGTTGATCGCTCCTTATCGAAGATGGCTACACTTTCTCCGGCCCGAGATCTGATGATGGATCTTACTCTGGTAAAACTCTTGACACTCTTCTCTTGTCTTCATACACTTAGCTTTCTTTATCTAATTTCTTTTTTGGTTTTTCCTTTGTAGGCTTGCGCTCGGGCCCGTCATATGTATGACTAACCGCTGCTATCAATGGGAGCAGATTCATACTGCTAAGGCCAAGAAGCCAGCCACCATACTGAGCAAGTACTCGGCTCAAGCCGAGCAGTTGAGAAAAGAGAGGGACGAGGCTCAGAGATTGATCACTGGGGCCATAAAGGATAATGCCCGTCTTTTGGCCGAGAGGGAAGTCCTCGAGAAGGAGAATGCCCAGTCTGAGGCGAGGGTCCAAGAGCTTGAGGCGATGCTTTCCTCTGAGATCAAGGCCAAAGAAGGAGCTGTAGAGGCATTCAAGGCCTCCGAAGAGTTCGAAACGGAGATTGCTGAGTACTACGTCAGTGGCTTCAATGCGATGAAGCCCATGCAGTTGCTTCCTCCAAAGACCTGGATTTCTCCCAGTTCCACTGGCAGATGGACGACCTCGCACCCGAGGGAGGTGGCTCAGTCGAGAAGACTGTCGATAAGCCCCCGGTCTGACCACTTTGTAATTTCTTTTTATGAACTCTTTTTATACTTTATGCTTTTGTAAGAACAATCTTTTGAACTTTTTAAATGGAATGAAAGCATTATGGACGTTTTGCCTCTAGCCTAAATGTCTACCTTCATCTTGTATGCTGCTTATTTTGCTAAGTGTTGGACCTCTCAGTCGGTCATTCCACTTTTTGTTAGATGAATGGGGTACTTGACTCCAGCCAGGTCCCAAGTAGCTCTTTTTTATCCTGGCCGACCATAACCTTGGTTGGACACTTTAGGTGCCTTAGTTGGGCTTCCTTCGACCATCTGATCAATTGTCTTCCTCTTAGATTTGGTTAGAAGATTGGGTCGTTTGGTCGGATACCTTGGATCGATTCGACCATGATTAGGCCATTTAGCTTTGTCGAGTTTTGTCTTCGGGCCTCGGTTGGATGTCTTAAGCCGATCCAACCACAATTGGGCTGATTAGGTCCTGAGATTACCTAACTTATCGATCTTTGTCTTCGGGCCTCTGTTGGATGCCTTAAGTCGATCCAACCACAATTGGGCCGATTAGGTCCTGAGGTGACCTAACCTGTCAATCTTCGTCTTCAGGCCTCGATTGAATGCCTTAAGTCGATCCAACCACAATTGGGCCGATTAGGTCCTGGGATGACTTAACATGTTGATCTTCGTCTTTGGGCCTCTGTTAGATGCCTTAAGTCAATCCAACCACAATTGGGCCGATTAGGTCCTAAGATGACCTAACCTGTCGATCTCCGTCTTCGGGCCTCGGTTGGATGCCTTAAGTCGATCCAACCACAATTAGGCCGATTAGGTCCTGAGGTGACCTAAGCTGTCGATCTTCATCTTCGGGCCTCGATTGGATGCCTTAAGTCGATCCAACCACAATTGGATCGATTAGGTCCTGGGGTGACCTAACTTGTCGATCTTTGTCTTCGGGCCTCGGTTGGATGCCTTAAGTCGATCTAACCACAATTGGGCTGATTAGGTTTTGAGGTGACCTAACCTGTCGATCTTCGTCTTCGGGCCTTGGTTGGATGTCTTAAGTCGATCCAACCACAATTAGGCCAACCAGGTGAGAACCTGGTTGTCGAACTTTGGCGATGTACAATTTTATGAAAGTATGAAGACATATAAAAAAGAATATACTTTTATTGCTGTCATTTTACATGCCTCTTTGGTAGTATTTCCTGAGGTGCTCGGCATTCCACGCATGTGGGAGTATCCTATCGGTTGCATCTTTTAGTCGGTATACCCCGAATCTCACCTGGTCTTCCACTTGGTATGGACCTTCCTAGTTTGGGCCTAACATGCCCTCTTGGGGACCTTTGGTAGCAAGAGAGACCTTCCGGAGGACTAAATCTCCTATACGGAATTCTCTCTTTTTCACATTGTTGTCGTAGTACCTCTTCATCTTCTACTGGTAGCTTGCTTTTCTGAGGACCGAAGCTTCTCGGGCTTCATCTAACCGATCCAAGTTTTTTTGGATGATCTGGTCATTCTCTTCTTCGTCGAAGTTGGCTTCTCGATGGCATGTTAAACTGACTTCCACCGGGATTACTGCCTCGCTTCTATAGGTAAGCATGAAAGGGGTCTCTCCTGTTGGGGTTCAGACCGTGATCCGATAAGCCCAGAGGACGTTCGGGAGCTCCTCGATCTAGATGTCTTTTGCTGTTTCTAGCTTGGTTTTGATTATCTTCAAGATTGTCCGGTTGGTCACCTCGACCTGTCCATTAGCTTGTGGATGGGCAGGAGAGGAGTACATATTCTGGATGCCGAACGAACCGCAGAATTCTCTGAACCTCTTGTTGTCAAATTATCTTCCGTTGTCCGTGATGATGCTCCCCGGGATGTCGAAACGACATATGATTGAACTCCACACAAAGTCCACTGCTTTCTGGTCGGTGATTTTTGCCAATGGCTCGGCTTCTACCCATTTGGTGAAGTAGTCGATTGCTACTATTAAGAATCTTACCTGACCTCTTTCGATCGGAAATGGTCCTACAATGTCAATTCTCCATTGAGTAAATGGCCATGGAGTGGTGATCACGGTGAGTTCTTTCGGCGGCTGCTTGGGGATGGTTGCAAACCTTTGGCATTTGTCGCATTTCTTGACAAAGTCCTCGGTATCCTTCTGTATGGTGGGCCAGTAGTAACCGGCCCTAAGGATTTTTCCTGATAGGGCCCAGGCGCCCGAGTGATTGCCACATACCCCTTCGTGTATCTCTTTCATTACATATTCAGACTCTTCCTTTGAGATGCATCTTAGATAGGGTACCAACAAGCCGCGTTTGTAAAGAATGTCATCGATGAGCGTATATTTACTTGCTCGGTACCTCAATTTTTTAGCCTTGGCTCGGTCGGTAGGCAACTGTCCGTCTCGAAGAAAGTTGACTATGCTTTTGGCCCAGACAACGCAGACTTGTGTCCAATTTACTGCTAGTGACTCCTCGCTCGGGGTGATGCTCGACTGGTTTAGGTACTCTACTAATACTCCCCTATCCAACTGTCCCTCGGGAGCTGAGGCCAGCCGAGCAAGGTCGTCGGCTCGCTGGTTGAGGTCTCTTGGGACCCTCTCGATCATGAATTTATCAAGCTTGGCTATTAGCTGCTCGGTGATTATCTTGTAAGCCTTCATTCGGTCTTCTCGTGCTTCGTACAGCCCTTGGATTTGGCCAACTACTAGCTGTAAGTCACTAAGGAGTCTGGCCTGTGTTGTCCCCAATGCCAGTGCCATTTTGAGGTCGGCTATGACCGCCTTGTACTCGGCCTCATTATTGGTTGCTCAGAAACCAAAACGGATGGAGTATTCTAATTCATCTTATTGTGGGAAGACAAGGACATGGCCAGCGCCACTAGCCGATTGGTTTGTGGATCCGACCACGCTAATTGTTCATACACGGTGATCGTCGAAGGCTATCTCGGTTCTTGGGTCGACTACTGAGGGACTCGCTTCTGGTGGATTGGAGGATTACTCGGTAGACGAGGTTTCGACTGTGAACTCCGCAATGAAGTCTGCTATGGCTTATCCTTTGATAGCTTGTCATGGTCGGTATTGAATGTCGAACTCTCCTAGTTCCACTGACCACTGTGTGAGGCGACCAGAAGTCTCTAGTCTCTGCAATATTTGTCGTAATGGCTGGTCGGTTGGTACGACTATGGTGTGAGACTAGAAGTAGGGTCGTAGTCTTCTGGCTGAGATGACCAAGATGAATGTCAGCTTCTCCACCTGAGGATACCTAGATTCTGCTCCTCGAAATGCCCTGCTTGTGTAGTAGATGGGTCTTTGTGCTCCCTTTGCTTCTCAGATGAGGGCCGAGCTCACTGCGGTTTCGGAAACAGCTAAATAGAGTAAGAGTTCCTCCCCGAGGACTGCTCGGGAGAGTAGAGGGGGAGATGCTAAGTATAGCTTGAGGTCAACGAATGCTTGCTCACAAGTTTTCGTCCAGTTAAATGCCTTTTTCAAAATAGCGAAGAAAGATGCGCAACGATCGGTCGTCTTGGATATGAACCGGCTTAATGCTGTTAATCGGCCTGTGAGTTTCTACACCTCCTTTGTCATCTTTGGGGACTGCATCTTTAGGATGACCTTAATTTTCTTTGGGTTAGCTTCGATTCCTCGTTCGCTGACCATGAAACCGAGGAATCTTTTGCCCGAGACCCCGAATGCGCATTTGGTTGGGTTCAGCTTCATGTTGAAGTTGTGCAAGGCTTGGAAGGTTTCTTCGAGATCGGCAAAGTGGTCGGCTGCTTTCCTGCTCTTCGTCAGCATATCGTCTACATAGACTTCTACGTTTCTACCAATCTGTTTCTTGAATATGAGGTTCACTAGTCGCTGATAAGTCGCTCTTGCATTTTTGAGGTAAAAGGACATGACTCGATAGCAATAGGTTCCTTGATCGGTGATGAAGGAAATCTTCTCTTGATCGTCTTCATTCATTAATTTCTTATTGTAGCCAGAGAAAGCATCCATGAAACTGAGGAGCTCGTGGCCGCTGGTGGAATCCACTAGCTGGTCGAATCGAGGGAGGGGATAGCTGTCCTTCGGGTAAGCCTTATTGAGGTCGGTGAAGTCGATGCACATCCTCCATTTGCCTCTTGACTTCTTCACGCGGACTACATTGGCGAGCCAGTCCGGATATCGCACTTTCCGAATGAATCCTACGCTCAACAGTCGGTCGACCTCGGCGGCTATGGCCTCATTTCTTTCCTTAGCAAAGATCCGTTGCTTTTTCTTGACTGGTTTGTGTAGTCGATCGATGCATATGTGATGTGTGATTACTTCAGGGCTGATTTCGGCCATGTCCTTGTGCGTCCAGGCAAAAATGGACTGATGTCTCTTCATGAAATTGACCAGCTCGGCCTTTATGTTGGGGGAAGGGCTGATCCAATCTGGACCTCCCTGTCTGGTTTGCTTTCATCTAGGCTAACCTTGAGGAGATCCTTTATCGGCCCTCCTCTTTTGACGATCTCTTCATCTCGGACTTCAGCCATGTCGAGAGTCAAGGTTTCCTTTAGCTTAGGCTCTCGGAGGGAGGTGTTGTAATATTCTCATGCTGTGATCTAGTCGGCTCTGAGTTTTGCCACTCCGTGCTCGGTCGGGTATTTTAGAATCAAATGGTAGGTGGAGGTCACTGCCCTTAGCTAGTTAAGAGATGGTCTGCCCAAGATGGCGTTGTAGGCCGATGGGTAGTCGACTACCAGGAAGTTTACCATCTGGATAGCCTACTTTGGGTTAAGGCCGATTGTAAGGAGCAACTAGATTGACACCATCAGCTGCACTCTTTCTCCAGTAAACCCCGCAAGAGGCGATCGGATCGGATGCAGTTTCTCTCGGCCGATGTTAAGTTGATCGAACGCATCGAGAAATAAAATGTCGGCTGAGCTGCCGTT
>JAUTBS010389274.1:0-10307 GCA_032361285.1 Aequorea victoria | reverse complement strand
CTCCTCTATGGTTCGCGAAGGTTCAACAGCACCTTCGTGGTGGTCGAAGTCGCGGCGGCACTGCCCTACGCGGAGTCGCTGCAGCACCTCCCTAGGATTCGCAATGTCGATGTCGCGGCGCACATCCCTAGGGTTCGCGAAGGCCCAGAAGCTCCTTCGTGGTGGTCGCTAGGGTTCATCGATCCACTCCTTTCTTGGCGTCACAGAGCTTGGAATGGGTGGTGTTGTTGGGTATTACAGAGGTAGTTCGGTGGTGGCGCAAAGTATTATAGAGGAATGTTACAATAACCTTGCTCTGATATTAAAAAAAATACAGTAATTTGTGTATTAGGTTATCTCATAAGAGAGATAGTCTCATATATTTATATTAATCAAAGAATACAAAGAAGGAAAAGAAATGATCAAGGAAAGAACAAAAAAAAGAAATAACAGCAATCAAGTAAAAAATAAGGCAAAGAATCAATCCTAGAAGATGATATTAATTTCAACAATTTCAATACCAAACCGTGACGTTTCTAGGCCAGTTTGGAAAGAAGTGAAAAACTGTACCTTCTGGGTTGTACCCTTGGCTTTAGGTGTAAATCATTCGCAAGTTGACTTAATGTAAGTCATCCCACAAAGATTTCATAACATCCGAACTTAAAATGGATTTTATATGATTTTTTAAACAAGGGTCAACAGTGCTGAAAATTTTGGAATAGTGACATTTGGCCAATGTGAACAGTAACCTCATACTGTTCACCAACAGCCTTTATGACTTTATTTTGGTTAATTTCATCTAGGTGTAGGGCCTCTATGAGTTGGTAAACCCTTGATAATTTGGGTTTTTTTACCTTAATTATAGCCACGTAATTTGGGTAATAAACAGTGGGGTGTGACACAATTGGGATGGGAGTGCTCGAACATATTGGGGGAAGAAAGAATGAGTAACATCAACTTCAGAAAAACTAGATAAAATTTGTTTCCAGTATTTTGTATTTACGAATTATTTATTTATATTAACAAAAAACAAAACAAAATTTGCAATAGGCACCAATCTCTAATTTTTATTCATATTTCAACATATACATAACAACTATGGAAAAACAAAACAAAACAATATATATATATATATATATATTGATATATATATATATATATATATTTCCTTCAATATGGTCATATATTGGTATATTAAACGTATAAAAACTACCCTAGGCACTTCCAACTTAGACTCTTCTATGGGTCCTTACTCCCTCACCCTCCGGCCCCACCCCTGTTCCTGCTCCAGCTTTGTGCAGCTAAGCAGCGAGTAGATACCTAGAGGTATGTAGGGTAGAAGAGAAAAGGAAAAGAAAAGAAAATAGGAGGAAATAAATTAGTCACTAACACTTGTTTGGTAGGGAAGAAATTACAAGTTAAAGGGAAAATATGATCAATAATTTTACCTTGAGCAAACTTTTTCATACCCTACAGTAGGGAAAATATGATCGATAATTTTACCATAAGCAAACTTTGTCATAGGCAACATTAAATTTAAACTTTCCCTCCAGATCCTTTCACATGTGGCAGAGCTTTTATGTAGGAAAGAAGGAAATTTTATTAGAAGTTTCCTTCTCAATGTCATTATTTTTTCCTCCTAAGACGACCAAACAATAGAAAAGAGGAATGTAAAAACTTTCGCCGCTTTTCCCTCCTACCAAATATAGCAGTGTGTATTTCAAATCTGATACGATCAGCTTTACTACAAAATATCTAGTAATTTAAGAAAGAAAAAATAATGGTTACATCCATATAAAAGCACTAAATCTTGGAGAGAGGAAATTGTTGTGGAAGCCAGCAAAAGGCATACATAATGTAAGGCAATATTAAAACAGAAAAATCGGAGTTAAGCACTAAATACTGAATGCTGAATTTCTGAACAAGCAGTGCACTTTGTCTTCCTACTTGAACTATACAACTAATCTGCTAGATGCAGCTGGAAAATAAATAAATAACTCAACAATAAAGGGAAGCATATTACAAGAATGTGATGCTAAAAGAATTAGAGATTCAAAAGCCCAACCTATCATCTTTCCCAACTCCCAAGGTAACTGAATTCTAATGTTCCGTACAGAATGTGATAACATATACTTACCGCAGTATTCGGTCATTAACAGGAGGGCCTTTGTCCTTCAAATGAATCTTCTTAACAGCATACTGCCTTCCATCTAGCTTATTTTTGCACAAAACGACGTGACCGAATCCACCATGACCTTCCATCATGAATTGAAGGTTCAATATACTATATTGCATACAAAACCTGATCTGCTAAGTTTTATGAGAAAATTAAACATTTGCATCTCATATACTCCAGAGAATAAGTTGTGCTACGCAGAGACATGAGTTATAGAAAAGGATCCAATAACTACAATCAGAAAACCACAAGAAAAGCAGAAAATGCAATCTAAACAAGTAATTCCCTTGCTTAAGAAGAAACTACCTTACTAGTAAGTAGGAATCGCGAGAAACATAAATTTGTCAGCTTTGCCTCAAACAAACCAAACATGATGCACCCTAATACTTCTTGACTTTAGTTTAAAAAGTAGGGTATGAAACAAGCAGCATTTTGGGAGATATTTTCTCCTAGAAAGGAGAGAAAGGATTAAGTGACCAGGATTTGAAGAAAAAAAGTAGGTTGGAGGTGAATGAGAATGGGGAGAAAAACAAAAGGAAATTAGAGGAGCAAAAGCACTACGTAAATGTGGGCCGTCATTAGGGGTGGAAAAACAGCCTACCCGATCCCGGCATTGTGCAAGTCCGGTCCAGTCCGAGCCCGAAGACCCTTGGGTTGATCCTAGGCCAAGGTTTTGAAGCCCGTAGCCCGGCCCAATCCTGACCCGTGAGGCCCGCCCCAAGGCCCGAAGGATTTGAAAAAGAAAATTATATATAAAACAATTGTAGTGCAGCTTTTGAGTTAATATATTTAAGTTTTTTTAATTTTGAACTTCAAATTCCATGTCTATTGTTTGAATTTCAAATTAAAATTAAAATTAAAAGATTGATTTACAACTTGGTAATTAAAACTTTTTAATTAAAGGTTAGATTAGTCCAAATTAAAACTTCAAGTGTGTAGGGAAGGGAAGAAAGAATGGGTATGTGCGGTGTAAAACATTAAACGTGTAAAACTTTGCGCTCCGGTGTCCATATAAAGCGATTTGTTTTTTTGATTTCATGTATTTTCTCCGAACTGCCGGAGAAAGTTTGGCCTCACCGTTGTCCCAAAAAACAGTTGTTTCAGTAGAAATGTGGATTTTCTATTTTACGTCACCCAAAGAAAGGCAAAACACCATGTCATATCCTCCACTTGGTCTGTCAAACTTTCATTCTGAGTATGCTAAACTGCAGTTGCCAATATACTGATGACAAACGTCGGTGAAAAAAAAGGACTTTTAGTACGACAAATCTCATCTTTCTTGTATAAATATATTTTTGTGTTTATTATAACCCAAGTGTGTTATTAGCTTTGTTGGCTTTATGCTAATAAGTTTTGAAGTTACTCATGGTTTTGGGTTCAAAACTTCATGGGATACATTTAAGCTATATTGAAAGTTTGATTCAAAACTTTTAATTAAAAGTTAGATTAGTTCACATTTAAACTTTTTAATCTTTAACTTCAAACAAAAATTTTTTATTTTTAACTTCAAATTAGAAGTTTGATTTAAAAATTTTAATTAAAAGTTAGATTAGTTCAAATTAAAACATCATATTTAAATTTTTTACTTAAACTTTTTAATTTTGAACTTCAAATTAAACTTTTTAATTTTAAATTTGAAGAACTTGGGTCCAAAAAAAACAAAACAAAAAAGGGAAATCGGGCTGGGCCCACCCAGAAGCCCTTATAGAGGCCCAAGCCCGTAGGCCTTAGGGCCAGGGCCAGACCTACCCCTCCAATTTTTGGCTCAGCCCGAATTTTGGCGGGAGCCCGCCGGGCTAAGTCAAAATTACACCCTTAGCGGTCATTGGCGAGTCAAGAACCTATGGTCCTAACGGCAGACCCTAAGATTGCACAGGACAATCAGCGGTGGAGAGGAAGAGAGCTATGGTAGTATAGCTTCGTAGATCCATTATGATCGAAACCCAGCTCTTTCAATAAAGACTTCAACCACAACAATTCAGAAATCTCATGAGCCACTGCTCTAAATTTTGTCTCTACACTGGACCTAGCAACAACAAACTGCTTATTACTATAAGTAACCGAGCTCGCTCCTACAAAGGTGCAAGAGCCTACAGTAAATCTTCTTTCTGTAATGAATCATGCCCAATCAACATCTGTCAAGGCTTCAACGGTAAATGATCATGTTCGGCGCTGACTTTAAATACTCCAATATCCAATACATAGCCTCCAAATGACTCTCACGAAGTGACTACATAAACTGACTAAGCACATCGGCCACATTTGACCAGTCTGGACGAGTATATGAGAGATAGATAAGCCTACCCATCAGTCTTTAATAGTTTCCCCTAGCAACCAATGCATCATGATCATTGACTCCAAACTTGGAATTTTGTTCAATGAAGTATCCGCTGAGGGTACTTGATGTAAAATAGGCTGCTAGCCTGCTAGGGTTGCCAAATGCACGCCTCCGTACTAATTCCGTCCAGACACCATACGGACAACACCCAAGACTCACCAATTTTATCATAGCCTTCACCGTCCCAACGGAAGTTATGGCTGTTTGGATGGAAACCAACAGAACTTCAAAGGGACCTGCAGTACTCCACTGTCTGGACAGAAGTCAAGTTCGTGTGGACAAAAATCAACAAGGAAAAAAAATAGCTAGGCTTCACCAAACCTAACAATCTCCCACTTGAAGACTGACTTGCTACATAACCACCGATACCCCAAACGAAACATAAAGAGTTAGTATGAGACTTCCTCCCCCTTCTAAGCAAGACCAACAAAAGCTGAACATGTCTTCAGCTTTCCTCTATAACCATCTTAGTGAGCATATGTGCAGGGTTGTCTTTCGTGCGGATCTTTTCCAAGGTGAACTGTAGTTCTACCAGCAGTGAGCAAATAAAGTGGTCCTTAATGTTGATGTGCTTAGTTCTCGAATAAAAGGCTAAGTTCTTTGCAAGATGGATACCACTCTGACTGTCGCTGAATAGCTAACAAACTGTCTTGCTCTTTTTCCAACTCTTTCATGAAACTCTTCAACCATACCATTTCCTTGCATGCCTTTGTGGTTGCTACATACTCTACCTCTTGTCGCTGAATAGCTAACAACTGTCTTGCCCTTTTTCCAACTCTTTCATGAAATGCTTCAACCATTCCATTTCCTTGCACGCCTCTGTGGTTGTTACATACTCTGCCTCTGTCGTGGAGATGGTCACTATTTTCTGCAACCGAGAGACCTAATTGACTGTTGCACTACAAAGGTAAACACGTAGGCTATAGTTCTCTTTCTGCTATCAATATCTCTTGCCAAGTATGAATCCACATAACCTTGAAATCAGATATCTGAGCCATCATAACACAAGGCCTTGTCTTTAGTACCTCTAAGATACCTCAAAATCCACTTCACAGCTTCCCAGTGCTCCTTGCCTAGATTTATCATAAATCTACTCACAACTCCCACTGCATGAGTAATGTACAATCATGTACAGGTCATAACTTACATCAGGGTCAGGCTCCCTAGGACTGAGGCATAAGGCACTTTAGCCATATGTTTCTATTCTTTCTCTGTGACAACACCTTGTTTCTTTGAAACCCTGAAGTGAATTGCCAAAGGTTTGCGAACTGGTTTAGCACCTTCTATGTTGAACATTTTCAACGCACTCTACCTATGAGAACTTCAGCTTTCTGTTCACCCTGTCCTTGCTAATTTGCATAGCAATGATTTGTTTCGTAGCACCCAAATCCTTAATTGCAAATTCCTTTGACAATTGTGCCTTGAGATTGGAAATCGCATCCATGCTCGACCTAGTAACAAGCACATCATCTACATACAAAAGAAGCATGAGATAACATCTAGCAAGCTTCTTAAAGTAACAACAATGGATTGTATGCATCTACTAAAACCTGCATTTTCCATGAAGTTAACTTTTTCTAGCACTGCTTTGGGGTTTTCTTTAACCCATACAAACTCTTCTTGAGCTTGCACATTAGATTTTCCTTCCCTTTCACAATGTATCCCTGTGACTGATGCATATAGACGTCCTCATCAAAATTGCCATGAAGGAAAGCAGTTTTAACATTTGATTACTCCAAGTGCAAATTCTCAACAGCCACAATCCTTAGGACAGATCTGATGTTGGAAAGCTTCACAACAGGAGAGAAGATTTCAGTATCACAACAGATCTGATATGAAATTTAACAATGATATACGATTCTAACGAGTTCCCGATCTGGGAGGAAAGAAAAGATACCAGGGGTGATGTAATAAGGGTGGGGTCACGATCAGGTGGCGACAGAATGATATCATACCTAAATGAATATTAGGGTCGTGTCCTATGAATGCTGACAAAATTGTGTTCAGCGTAATTATCATAATATCTGTGATTTATTGTATATGTATATCTGGTCTCTTAGCTAAATGTTTAATTTTGTTGTGGTTACAGTTTCGAGCCTGAAAACTGATATGTGATGCTCAGATTGAAAAATGGTGCTCGATTTGGGACCACTGGTTTGAAAATGAAAAAGCACATTTTTGGAAGTACTGCTTTGAAAAGAAGGAAAGCGAGGCTAGTTGACTTTTAAAAAAATGGAAAGCCTGGTTTTTTTTAGGCTAACTGATTTGGAAAAAGGATTTGAAAATTTGTTATTTTAAATTGTTGTGAAAATTCTATGGTAAACTTGTAACCTCAGTATATGTGTCGATATATGTGTACGCACACGAGCTTATCGCTTACGTCGTTATTCTAAGTTTTAAAGAAAAGGGTTGGAGGCTGTTAACTCTTTCTTTTTCGAAGAAAGACCTGAAGAAGTCGAGCTGAAGTTTTTGGAATATTTAACTTATGGATGAGTAATATTGACAAAATCATTTGTTTTTAGTATCTCTTTAAAGATCTTCAGAGCCTGAATCAAGCAAATAGTAGAAGGCTCATAAAGTTGTAATAAATTTATTCGGAGATGTATAGACATATATTTCTGTTTCGACGTCTTAGATCAACCCTGGAGGTATTTATATATATTTTCACGTTTCCGCTATATTTTTATTCTGATCATTTAATTAAATAATATGAATAAAAAAGAAAAGAGAAAATAAATTTTTTTAAACTTATTTTAAATAGAGGCCTTCGGTGGGTTAGACTCACTGGCCAGTCACGGACGCCATATTGCGAAAATGGGTCGTGACATTAGAACCTCCAGGGCATGGTTGTAATTCGGATTGCTTTTTGAAGGATTGGCATGGACTGGACTAATAGTCCAAGGATTGTTTGTCCTGGAATTGATTTAGAAGCCAATCTCATGTTTGTTTATTGCAAAAGCATAGAAATTTGGGATTGTATTGTTAGTTCTGAAGGCCCATTTGTCTTAGTATTTGAATCCCACCTCACAGGTGGGATACAATAGTCACGTATATGTATCATTATTTCAGTTGATCCGGATAGAATAGTACCACTAGGGTTGTTAGCAAACAATAGACTAACCACGATTATAAACTCATAGTCTAGTCCGAAGCCCCACAATCCCAATAACAAACATGCCCTGAAAGTATTATAGTGGCTTGAGAAGAAACTTTAAGAGGGGTAATATCTTGCTCACACATCACAAAACCATGAGCATTCATGCATCTCGAGTTTACGTTGTTAAGTATCAGTCGTGTCTTTGAGTTTAGGTGGTGTTGGAGCCGGAGACCCGGACATTGGTCATAGGCAGTAACCTTGGGCTCGTACTAGTTTTGAGGTGGGATTTCTTCTCACTAGCTTTGCTGATTATAAATTGTGTTGATGATATATATTCTTGAAATGATTTATACTATGGTAAACTATGTTTATATGAAATGCTTTGGATTTGGACAAAAATGTTGTATTTCTAAAAATCATATTTTCGATTATCTCATTAGCATGGACAACTACTTGGTGCAGTGCCATGTTGGTGACATATATCGCATACCTGATATTACTGGTATATGTCACGTGATATAATGATGGAGATTGTGAAATTGCGGAACTCGGCTCTACCACTAAGCATTGTTAAATGGCCCAGCTAATGGTCTTGTCAATGTCCTCTGAATAGGCTGGGACATTCGAGGTAGCAGTACTGCAACAACTCTTGGTTGAGAGGAGAAAACAACTCTATTGGATATGAGATATGATTTTAGGCTATTTATCACTACAAAGTGAAGTAAATGGTTAAGATGGTTGAAAATCCTCTCCTAAAAAGTGATTGATGAGATATCGTGATCATGTTATATAATTGAGATAGAAAAGTTGATCTTGAGGGACTGTAACCGTTTTTAGAAATGTTTACGAACTACTATTTATGAAATGTTGTTATTATTTGCCATAAATTGTTCCACTGTTGTTTAACAGTTCTACCTGCAATTTATAATGACCATTGCTAGTGTTTGGTGAGCTCGTTGATTCTTATAGCTCACCCCTACATAGACAGATGTTTTTGGCAGGTTTCGAGTCTGAAGTGGTGTCCAGTTTGGTCCACTGTGAACATAGATGCATTGGGGAGTTTTTGTGATCAGATGTTTGTGAGATATACTCCATCCTGCTTCTTTTTGGCTTGTAATAGTTTAACGAGGTTTATGGTCGTTGAGCCCCTTTGTTATAAGACTTGGTTACGTTTGTGATATGACCCTACAAGTTCCCTTGCATGTTTATGCTATTAGTTGATTATGTATCTGTTAATCTTTTAGTGTCTTTAGTTTTGTGTTTGTGGATGCATGTCTTTCTCTCATCGGGTTCCTTGCCTGGTGGCTTGGGGCGGGGCCTGACACCCGATACCAGTTGTTGAGAAACAAGCAAACCATAAAAAACATGCACAATAGCATGAAGAATAAATGAAGCAATCACACGACAAAGAAATTTACGTGGTTCAACAAGAATGCCAACGTTCACAGCTCACACTACGGTTTCACCATATTTTGAATGAGAGAGAGTTACAAGATACATCATATGGAGGCTAGAGATAACAAACTATATATATATCACTCAGCAAAACAGACAGTTAGGGTTACAAAACGCGCGCCTCCATACTAATTCCATCCAGACGCGATACGGGCTCCGTCCGGATGGACAACACGTGAGACGCACAAATTTTATCAGACCCTTCAACGTCTAGACGGAAGTCATGGCCGTCCAAACGAAAACCAACAGAGCTTCAAGGGGACCTGCGGTACTCTACCGTCTGGACGGGAGTCGAGGCCGTTTGGACAAAAACCAACAATGAGCAAAGAAAATTTGAGATTTGAATCGGTTTTTGGTCTCTAAGGAGTTCGGCAGTTGCGTCTTTGGCTGTAGGAGGTTTTTTCGGATCCTTTTTTTTTCCTGCTTCTTATTGGATTATTTTGATAATGTTATAGATGAATATTAGATCTGTTGAGGGGTCTACTGGTGCCATTTTTTTTTCTCTTTTTATTGTGATTGATCTGTGCCGATTTTGAGTTTTGGGTATAATGGACACTAGTAAGGCTTCCGGAAGCAGTGACGAGCTAGTAATGAGTCATGGCATCACTTTTGGTGGTTCTTTTCAGATTAGCCCCATGAAGGTGGATGGCACAAACTATCTGATTTGGTCTTGTTCTTATAGTTTAGCTATTACTGCTCAAAGCTTGACTGGGTTATATTACAGAGACCAGTAAGGAATCAGTGGTAGATGGGCTAACTCATGAGAAATGGCGTTCAGAGAATACTCTTGTTATGACTTGGTTAATTAATACAGTGCCGCCTACTATTAGTCGTATTTTCTTGCTACAAGATACTGCTCATAAAATTTGAACGGCAGTGGCACAGACTTCTTCCCTTTACTGTCATTGTATAAATGGCAATTGTCCTTGATTGCCCTCGAAAGAGGTTTCTATAAATGAATAAAAACCTAACTTAACCTCTATTCGGGTGGAATAGTAGCAAGTAGGGTGTCGGTCCTCAAGGATATAAAGGTTGAGTTGATAAACTTCTTTTGATCAGTTCATACTATAATTCTGAAAATGAATTTGATTTGTTTGAATGGTAAACTAAATAAAGATTATGCTAAATAAATGAAGATAAATGGAGAGAAGACTTAGGATTTTGAATCCACTCTAAACTTGTAGTAACGATTTATATATTGATTAAGAAATTATTATTTGAATCTAACTCGACCCGTTAGGCTACAAGCACTAACGAGATCA
>JAUTBS010389163.1:0-10307 GCA_032361285.1 Aequorea victoria | reverse complement strand
GAGGGATATGTATATATTTACATGGCTGATTGCATGATATTTTTATACATGGATTTGCTTATTATATGCATCACTGTTATGTATATATATATATATATATCAATGTTATATATATATATATATATATCATAATATATATCAGAACCTTTTTCTCTGCTTTCTGTTACATTCAAATGGTAATCATGGTATATATGTTTGAATCATTAAAGATTAATCCTTTTAATTAAGTACTACACAATTATTTAACTATGTGATAATATATACATATATATCACTATATATATATATCAGAACCAGAGGGTGTGAGGACGAACCATGGATCACTTATGGTGATGATGATGATGATGATGACGATGTGATGGTGATGGAGGTGCTCACGGTGGCATTGCCAATGCCGGTGGTGGTGGTATAACTCAGTTGTGGGGACCCTCAGTGGCTGTTGGGCAGTGATGGTAGCAGAGGGAGGCCGAGAGCGAGGAGTGGTTTGCACAGAGAGGAATTACTGAGGGAGAGATGGGTTTCTAAGAGAGAGGAGTTCTCCTTATTAATAAAAGGATTGCTTAGCAAAATATTAGGGATCACATGCTATCCCTGGATTCTCTCCTTTAGATTTTATCATCTTCCTAATATTATCCAGCTACCAGCTGTAGCCCACATGCATAGTCAGATTTTCCTTTTTATTTTATTTTTCTATTTTGTCACATTCTTCCCTTATTTAAATACTAAATAACATAATTAAGTTATATCATTTATTATTTTAAGTTTCAAAACATTTTCATAAATTAATTACATTTTAAATTAGTTAGTTTATTTTAAAATTAATTAATTTATTATTTTATTAATAATTAGTTTTAAATAAATAAATTTTTTACTGGGTTTTACATATCCTCTACTCTATGAACAAGTGAGTGTAATCACTTCGCACCATGGTCTCCCAACTCCCAAGTGACCTCATGCACACCGTAACACTCTCGATGCACTTTCAAGTACAAGTGTTAGGGGCTACAGGATTCCTTAGCTCATGATTAGTGACCAAGATAGGCCACTCTGTATAAGTCAGATTCTCATCAAAATTTAGTCCCTCATCTATCCAAAAATATTGTCCTCGTCTAATGGGCATTGGTGTTGTAGCAACTCGCAAGGCACCGTATCGCCCACCCAGGCTGCAAAGCCTAGGGGTACACCTAGCTAATATGCTATCTCGCCGTCTCGTCGTATGACAAGTACAAGTCTAAAATATTAGAAGGATTACACCGGGATCTTCCAATGACACCCGATCATAGGCGGCACACACGCATAAACCATTGATTTGTCTGGATAGAGATGAGGTATATCCCATGGTCTCCACTGAAGATGAGTCTCTTCGTTCTCCACAGGCGGAGCCTCCTCTGTGTCAAAGATCCCACTGTTGGTGTCATCATCCATTTCCTGATTAGCCTCTCCAGCCTCATTGTTGGCCCCAAACATTAACCCCTCGAGAAGGAACCAAGCCACAAGAATGGCATTTAAAGGATCCTCCTCAACAGGCTCTACTCCCTTATCGGGAAAATCCTCCAGCTCGCCATCTGAGTCAACGCCTTTGTAAAACTCCTCTGGCTTTGAGTCGAAACACATCTTACATCATAAAACAAAATAACATAGACTTGGTTCATTTTAAGTTCATAGCTTCTACTTAGATCATAATATGTAGTAACTTAGACCACAAGAACAACAGTCGCTCAACAAAAAAATTGGTTTTCCTATTTTCCAAGGCCTCTAAGGTTCACTAAACCTAGGCTCTGATACCAAGCTGTGACAATCCGATATTTGGAACATCAATTGACATAAATATAGTATTTAGGATTATACTATCGCCAAACACCATTCATAATATCATATATAAATTTAAAGATTACAAAATTCACAAACAACCAAAGTTCTTGTCATTATAATTACAGACCAATCAAAAATTTTCATAAGAAAAAGTGATCCTCCCAGCTAATCTATATCAGCCAGGGCTCCACATAGTTCTCGGTAGGTTCTTCTTCGATCGCTTTCTCTTCATTACCTAGTACGAAACGTCGTGAGCCTGGAATGCTCAGAAAAGAAACCCATACAATCCTACCAATCAAACATCGATAGAACACATATCATATAAGCAACAAGTATGAAATCATTTTAAAGATGTAATTGTAATGCATGCTCATGAAAGTGCATGAGACCATCATGCTGACAAAACACCATCAAACTATGATCCCTTTTTGCTAAAATGAATCACTCTTAACCAGAACACACAATTCATCACGATGTGATTCCCCATTGATAGCATTATGATTCATAGCGAGTTAGATACCCTCCAGTTCATACAAATCTCCAACTAGAATCGATCATTAGACTTTTCACGACTTCTGTGAAATGAACACCCAAATCATCACAATCCATTTCTCCATTGGTATCATTATGACTCATAGCAAGTTAGATACCCTTTCGGTTCATACAACCTCTCAGCTAGAATCTATCTTAAGACCCTCCTTGGGATATTATGACTTATAGCAAGCTATATACTTCACTGGTTCATACAAGGCCGAAGGGTGTGTGGTTAGTCAGGTGATGGTCCAAACATCCATTCATTACTGACACATGCCCCCGTATTCCAACTTTAAAAGTCCTAATGTCTTTGCCAGTGTTAGGTCCAAAGTCAGACTCAGTGCACCAATAAGAACCGAAAACCATATCATATCAACAACATGGAGGAAAACTTGCCCAGTTGAACAAATAGGAAGTTTTCCATATCAAAAACAATGAAAACTTGCACAAAGATTCCAAGAATACTCAACATATGAACCTTAGCCAAGGTAGACACAATGTGGTACCCCCAACCATGACATAGGCCATGTATGAACAATGTCATCCCTTATTACCATGTTGTATTCTTAATATATCCATTTTATTCAAGAAAATTCAATGTATTAATTCACAAATGAAGGATACAAGGCCCATACACAAAGTTCTCATCTAAAATTTCATTTTCCTTTAAGTTTTAGAATTTTCAGAATTTATCATACTCTATATTTTAGTGTTTAAAAAACCGAATGTTGTTGTAAATTCATGAAAATTTTATGAGATCTGTAAATAGCTGTTATCTAACTTTCTTATGAAGGAACCAAGACATGAAAATGAATAGAGTGTAGGTAAAATAGGACATGTACAGGATGTGTCCAATTTTGGCACTGTTTGGTAAAAATTCATTTTCTCAAAATTTGTCCAACAAAAATGAGTGAATTAAGTTTTGGATGAAAGTAGACTCATAGAAATTTCTTTTCAAATAAGGATCAACCTTAGGAGATTTTTTTGGAAGTTATTAAAATTCACCCAAGTAGACTATTTTTCTCTCAAGTGAACCTCAAACTTTAAAGAGGTGTTAGGGGTCTTAAATCACCTTATTATTTTCGTCTAGAATTCATACATACTAAAAACATCCATATTAGCATGACATAAAAACATATTCTCAATACTCTTTCAATAACATTTTGATGTGGTTAGAGAAAAATACTAGAAATTTCAATTCATAGAGGTTTGATTCAAGATCAAGGCTCATCTTCTTTCTTACCTATGAAATCCTAATCATTTAAACACATATACACGTATGGATATCACACATACCATAATCATTATTCCACATATCTTATCAACTCAAGAATCAACATTGAACAAAGTTCACCAAGAACAAAGTTCCTAAGTTTCTTGACATATGTTTATTTTCTTGATTCATGTTTTTTTAAGTTTTCTTTGAGATTCAAGAGAGAGATGAGAGATAGAAGGTGATATAGATGAAGAGATGAGATTTTTAGAGGGTTCCTTACTTGTTAGTTCTTGATTACTAGAGGTTATGGACTTAACTTTGTAGTTTTTCCTTTCCTTTTTCTTCCTTCCTTCTTCCTTCTCTTCTTTTCTCTTCTCTTCTCTTCTTCCTTCTTTTTCTTCTCTCTTCTTTCTCTCCTTCTTTCCACCTTGCCAAAAAATTTTGAGGTGAAGAGAGAGTGGGTTTTTGTAAAATAAAATATAGAGAGAGGATTGTATTTATAGGCAAAGGGTTAGGGTTGAATTGTCATTTTTGTCCCTCATTTAGTTAAGATGCAACTAGTCTTTAGGATTTAGTTAGGTTTAGTTTTGTTAGATACAAACTAATTATTGGACGCAAAGTATGATAAGGCCATATTTGTTTGCATTTAATTCTTTTTCTAAGTTCTAAGGCCATGTTTGGGTTTATTGCAAGACATGATCCCTAAATTTAAGGCTAAGTACCATAATTGTGTTTCTATGATTTGAATTCCCCTCCTTGTTTTTCTTTTTTTAAAAACAAAAGTATGAGGCAAAATTGTCACATCACACCCCCTAGGGTTCCCGTACATGTGGGTATACATATATATATATTAATTTTATATATTTATGTAGGCCCAAAATTGAATTTAATGGGTTTGGGGCCAAATTCATTTTATGGGCTTATTTCTTTAAGTTTAGGCTCAAATGTTCATGATGGGTTTTCTCTTATTTATTTTGGCTATTTGGCCCATTGATTTTGAATTTATAGGGTTCATAAGGCTTAGCCCTATTATTGGTTGTTTTTACTAAGTTAGAGAATTTTTCATGTTTCTTTTGATTTCAATTGTGTTTCATTGATTAACTCGATTTATTTGACTTATGTATGCTGAGAAATTTTTATTTATTGAGTTAGGTTTTGAGTTATTAGGGTTTAAAGTTTCATGGTTGAGGTTAGAGCTTAAGTTGGTTAGCTTGTTTTTGAGTTGGAGAAGTTTTAAACCTTTATTCCTTACTTGGGTCTCTTTTGTTTTCAACTTCCTTGTTTTACTTGTGATAATTTATTATTGAGGTATTAATATCTTGTTTTATACTTGTTTCAAAATTTTAGATCTTTATAAAAAGGGATGCTAGAGTTGTGATTGTGTTCATTGATAGATTTTGGTCTCATCCATGTTCATATTCATACATTGCTATTATCGTGTTGATATGATTCTATGTTTTATTGTATATTTGTATGTGTACTATTGATGTTAGAAATGTAGGATTTCTTGGGTCTCTTTCTAGGCTTCGTAGCTCATGAAATTTTATGTCAGGTTATGAAGATGAAGTTGCAAATTGGGATTTCAATGAGAAATTATGGACCTTGGTTGACCTGAGAGGAAATTAAAGGTCATTGCAATTTTTGTTAATTGTAATTTTTGTTTGGCCTGTAATCTTAAAGTTTGTAAGAACTTTTTAATTTGTGGTTTGTAATATTTAAGTGTTTAATGTTCCACTTATGCAATATAAATGATAATGTTTGGTATTAGTATAACCCCATTTACTATAAATATGTCCATTGATGTTCCGAAATTCAAGGCATCACAAAAAAATGAAAGAAGAAGAAGCAATTACCTTGACCTGTAGATCGCCGATTAGTCTGGTGTGCCCATAGGACTACAAACTTGGAGCGAACTTGAATGGCTCCTTCTTGAATTCCACAAAACTAGAGTGGTCAAATATTAACGAATAAGATCTGAAGTACTTAAATGCAAATTCTACAACTTGTAAGTCGCTGCTCCGAGAACACAAAGGTGTTCTCTAGTTTTCGAAGCATCGAATCGATTGAATTTGGACTTTTTCTGAGTCTATTTTTTGATGAATTGACAGGTGCTGAAGGATCCTTTTTATAGTGTCTAGGGAGGACCTCAAAAACATTGATTTCCGACGTGGGAAGGGATGCTGACAAGGCGCGACCAATCAGAACACAACTTCAGCACAAGGAGAGTCTGACGAGGCTAGGACTTCCTATATGGATGGCCCAGCCTTACTATTCAGAGTGTAAAACTCGATAATTTATATAATAAATTAATTAATTAGAATAACTAACTTATTAAAATTTAATTAACTAAATTAAACTATATTCTGAATTTTTTAAAAAATGATAATGATAAAAGAATTAATTATGCTATTAATAATTGTATAAGAAAAAAGAATGAGACAATAATGGGAAATAAAATAAAAAAGAAATTGATTGTGCTTGTGAGATGACAGTTGGTGGCTGTATTAGGAAAATAAACAATAAGGAGACCAACGTGATCCTTAAATTTTGGCTATCATCCCTTTATAAATGGGATCCCCTCCTCAGAGGCCTCATCCCTCTCCATAATCTCCCTATCCCTCTTGGCTCTCTCTTGCCAATGCCGCTGCCCAGCAGCCACCATCGAGGATCATCACCACCAACGCAACCACCGGCGATGCCATCATTGGCATCGCCACTCCTCACCAGTACCACCATCACCGCACGATCATCTTATCCTACCTCTGGTTCATTCTCCTCACATCCTCTATTTTTAGTTATACACAGATATACATATATGTATATATATCACATCATTATGTAATTAATTAATCATTGATTAAAACTTGAATCTTTAATGGTTACAAATATATATAGACATACGGATATATCACATAGGCTCAGATATATATACATAAGATATCATATATCTGTTATATATATATACATAATATACGAGATTATAGAAAAATCATGTATGAAATATACATTGAATATATATACGTTTATATATATAAACCCTTTCGAAAGATGATAAAATAAGTGTAAATAATCATAATGAAGAAGAAAGCAAGAAAAGAAACCTGAAATCCCGTGATTTCCACGCCATGGAATCACTGGTTCGAAGCCTTGGGTTGACTCACCGTAAGGTTGAGTCGACTCATGTCCTTTAGAACTAGGTTCCGTTGCCAGTGGGTCGACTCACGTGGATGTTGGGTCGACTCATGATGGTAAGGTCTCGGTTGTTTCTTAGGCCTTGTCTTGGGTCGACTCATGAACCATTTGAGTCGACTTATGACCACTGCCAAGACCTCATTGGGCCGACTCATGAATCATTTGAGTCGACTTATGCATCACCTGTGGGACTTGGGTCGACTCATTCCTTCTTTGAGTCGACTCATGGCCTGTTTTAGTCGAATGAAGAGGATTTGTCTCATCTCACTCCACTTTGACTCGACCCACTTGCCTTTTGGGTCGACTCATAGTCGTATGTTGAACCTTATGCCTTTGGGTCAACACATGGCCTTCGCTATGTCGACTCATGGTCACCTGTTGAACTAGGGTTAACTCATGAACCTTTTGAGTTGATTCACAGTCGCCTGTTACTGAGATGCTGAGAGTCTTCTCAGTTGGGTCGACTCATGGCTTGGCTATGCCGACTCACAGTCACTACAGTACCTTTCTGTCGAGCCTTCTCTCTGTTGTGTCGACTCACTAACCCTTTGGGTCGACTCAAAATGCTAAAAATCCTTAAAAATCATCCTGTGATAATTCTAAAACTAAGGCTCTATTTGGGTATCATTTTAATGATAAATTAAATTATTTAATGATTTAAATTAATACTATAAACAAACTTTAAATATTATAAAATGGGGAAGGGTTCGTTTGGTAATTGAATCCAGTTTATTTGGCATTAATTATTGATTATGATTTATTACATTACATAAATCAGGGTGACGAGGATCCCTGCATTTCAATAGTTGTTGTATTTTGTGATTGCATTGGACATCAGGTGAGTGGATTGTCATGCTACTTATTTTGAACACATTCCCGTATCCCCAAACTACTTTGACAGTAAAATACATATGTTTCAAACGCTTTTAATGATACTATTATGATATTCTTTTATAACAGTCATGGTATAAATATTTTGTATGATATACAAAAGGCTTTTTTATCTATTATGGTGCGATCATGTGATTTTATTTGGGACCATGAAGAAGTCCAGGGGAAAGCCCTCTACGGAGGTGACTTTGGCCGCTAGGAAAAAGACCTGGTTTGAATCTCGTGGTGACCCTAGTCGCTCAATAGTTTAAGGGACAGTTTGGGTGCCCCGGTGGCCTGAACTTGAATCGTCTAGGAAAAAAACCCAAACGCCATCCTGAGGTGACTCTATGTTCGATGTTGGATCAAACGGGCCAAAGCTGACATGAGAATTATTATATTTGGCATTGGTTACTTATTACTCTGGGAAATCCTGTGGTTGTTGATGGTTTTTCACTATATTGATTGATGATCATATCGCTATACCATTATTTCCATTTGATGCCATGATTATTATTGACATTATTATGTCCTGATTATATTGTTGGCATTTTTATGTGCGGATTATGTTGTTGGCACCTTTGATGCCAAGTTGAGATATATGTTGGTGACTCATCTTGATACCGAGATCACGAGGAAAAATATAGATATTTTGATAACTGTTGGTGACTCGTCTTGATATCGAGATCACGAGGGAAAAATATAATTTTATTTGATAAAGAGGAAAAGATGAGTTGTGTTATCACCCTTTTTATATTACTGTATCTCTTATCATGATTATGTTGAAATATAAGATATTTAAATTCCTTGTTTTAGAACTTTATATTGTTATGCATGCTTCCATTCACTAGCTTTAGCTGACGTTGTAATTAAATATTTTAGGTAACCAGTGAAGAAGCTAGTTGATGGACTCGGTAGTTTCGTGGGATTCAGGATTAAGACCTCTTAGGACATGCATTTTGCTTCCGCAATGAATAAAAACATTTGATTATGAGTTGGTTGGAACAACATATTGTTTGAGATATTATGTGTTGATTGTTCTACATTGATTATAATGGATTTTAATTGATTAAATCTCTTACTTTTGGTATTTTTTAGCATATTGTTAGCTAATCGTATGTTTTAGGTTTTCTTGATTTATTGGATCAAGGCCCATGATTTATGGTCGGTCACTTTTCTCAAATTGGGATGTGACATGAGTGGTATCAGAGCTTGTGTTTATAGTATCATATTAGTGATACATCATGTCATTAGAAGAGGTTCGGACCCCCAGAGTTCTATAAGTTATGAGTTCTTGTTTAGTTGTTGATTAAGCATTTTCTCATGCATGTTCTTATCCTACATTGATATCAGTAAAATGGCTCATCCGAGACGTGATGTGAGTTCTAGGTATGCATCTACGAAAGATGCACAAAGGGAGCATACTCTTGGCACCACTCCAGTAGCCCCAGAAGTTACAAAAATCCCAGTGGCTCCAGTAGCTCCAGGTACTCCGATAACACCAATTTTTCCAGAAGCCCCAGCTGCCCTAGTTGCTGAGGGAGCTCTTCAAGCCGTGGTGAGCATGACTATTGGGCAACAATCCCAACCAAGAGTAGTTAGCACAGAAAAAGCTATGAGCTTGGATAAAGGTTCGGTGTTCAAGAAATTCTTAAAGGCACACCGTCCGACCTTTAAGGGGTCAATTAATCCTGATGATGCTAAAACATGGAAGCTACGTATTGGGAAGATCTTTGAATGGTTGGGTTGCACAGAAGAACATAAGGTATCTTTGATAACTTACGTATTAGAAGGACAGGCTGAACATTAGTGGCGCATGATGAAGCGCCAATATGAAGGAAAAGAACATAAACTCCTCTGGACCAAATTCCTGACATTGTTCGACGACAAATATTATCTAGTGGCTAGCCCAATCTTTCGGGACATTAACAAAATGGTTTAAAATATATGTTTTGAAGTTGTTTTGATTGAAAACAATATTCGGTGGATGGAAAATTAAATTTTAAGAAGGTTTGCCAAAAATCGATCGAAACGGAGGAGGGTTTGAAGGAAAACATAACTTTGAGCGACTCTCATGTCGATTTGATCCTGTCGGAAGCTATCTTCATTCTTGGAAACATTTTTATAATTAGGCAGGGATAACCGACAGGTCAGTGCATTATGCCCAGTCAAAATAGAGTGTCTACAGTTAGGCTTTCTTTTTTCTTTTTTTACTTATTAAATCCTTTGCAAAATATAGTGTAAAAATAATGAGATATTTTAAATAACAATGAAATATTTTATCTTCATCTTGATGTAGAGTACGAGAAATTTCTCAAATTTTGATTCAAGGCATGAGAAATTTCTCATTATGAGCACTGCACTCATGTTGAATAAAATTATTTACATCAATAATTTTATTACTATTAGAAAAAATGAGAAACAACTCAAAATTTAATTTAAAAAAATAAAGAATATAAAAATTCTATTAGTTTTACCTTAATGTAGAGTTTGATAAATTTTTAATAATTCGATGGAGAATGTATACACTAAATTTTGAAATAATTTAATCACTGTTTGATTGATCGTGATCAATGAGTTTTCTTGATTAAAGTCAAGATGGTCAATGTCAAGCCCCGCCCCGAGCACCGGGCACGGAACCTGAGGATGGATACTCAACCCATCACACTTAGTAACATTCACC
>JAUTBS010389052.1:0-10307 GCA_032361285.1 Aequorea victoria | reverse complement strand
ACTTCTCACTCAACCATCAATTGATTGAAGTCTTGAAAGACTTGTGAAAGACTAATTAATTGAATTAAAGAAAAAAGGAAAACCATGCAAATTCCTCCTATAAATACCCATCCTTTCCCATGCCTTTCTTCCATTTATTTTCCACTCTCCCACTCTCTCTCTAGACATATCCCATTCGGTGGACCTGAGGAAGAAAAAGGAAGAAAAGGAAAAAGAAAAAGAAGAAGAAGAAAGAGAAGAAAGAAGAAGAAGAAGAAGAAAAAAGAGAAAAATGAGAAGATCAAGGAGGCTAAGAGCATCATCTAAATCCAAGAACTAACATGTAAGAATCTTCTAAAATCCCTCATTCCTCTTCCTAATATCACTTTCTATCCTCTAATCCTCTCTAAGATAAAAGATGGTGGATGAAAATGGAAAAAGATGAAGATAGGACATGGAAGCTAGAAAATGTGTGAAAATCTTGTTCTAGGCAACTTTTTAAATGAACCAAAGATGAAGAACAAATGATTAATAAAATAATTATTAACTTTTTAGTGGACATATTATGATGTTATGTTATGTTTGAACATACTTTTGTTGAGTTAAAATAGGAATGGTTGTTGAATGTTCATGTTGGTGAAAGATTGATAAAAACAGATTAGTTGTTAGGCCTCTCACCTAATTTTCGTGTGAACCAAATGATGTCTAAATAAAAATAAGTTTATACCAGAGGTTATTTAGGATGTCTTGAGAATGTGTGATTTTTGGTTAAGCCCCAAAATGTATTTTTAAACCCCTTTGTTAATTTAGAAATTTCTGTGACAGAGAGACATATTTATAGACCACTTTGAACCCTTATATATCTCTCCACAAAAATCCCCTTATGATGATCCACATATCCAGAGATAGATACATAGGTATAGTTTCACCCCATTTTTACAAAATATGATTTCATTAAGTATATTTCGAGTTATGATGATTCTACCAAACAGACCCTTATCTCAACAGCCTCTTTTGTACTAATTGTTAGATACCTTTATGTGTACAAAAAATGTTTAGTCCCTTCATGAAAGATGTATATAACAGCTTAATCTAGGTCTCTGTAAATTTTCATAATTGTCCAGTAATGTTTGATATTTTTAAGGTATTTTACAACCACCGTGAAAGATTCTGGAATATGCTCTGTTTTGAGAATTTAAGTGTTAAATGTTCTTTTTACACTAAGTCTTGTTTGTTTCTTGTTTAAATATCTTTTATGAGTTTAAATACATGTTATAGCTGGAATGAATTTCATATGGTCTCAATTTATTATATGACATCTCTCATGCATGGTTTTGAGTCTTGTAATTAAGTGTTAGAAATGTTGGATTCAGGAGATTTTTTATGGGTTTCGCAGCTCATGGCGTTTCATGCCAGGTTTTGAGGAAGAGTCGGTACCGGAGGAGTAAGAAGAGGAATACGTTGAGCCGTGGCTCACTTAGTCGATCAAATGTTGAAGACTTTTATTTATTTTGTTATCACCTCCTTGTAATCTCCTTTAAATTTTGTTGGGTTGTAATATTAAAACCGGACATGCAGTGTGCAAGAATACAAAGTTTTATTATCAAATATTAAATATCGAACAAGTGTGGAATGATTGTTATTTAGAATAACCCTAATTACTATGATTATGTCTCATAACGAATCGAATTCTTGGAGCGTTACATCCACCATCGTCGTCGGTCATCTCCTTCCTTCTCTGGTTCATTTTCAACCTCTGTTTTCCTATTATAGAGCAGATATATATATATATATGTATATATTGCCATTGTATATAGTTGTTTAAACCTCTGTTGATGAACAAACCTTTAATGATTACCAAAAACATACAAGGACACATGAAAATATCACATTCGTATATTGAATGTAACAAATCTAGAGATGTATACATAACGATATATATAATAGAGATATATATAAGAGAAATTCATGTATAAATATATCACATAAACGATTATGTATATGTATTATATCATTCGGTGTTGAGAAAAAATCATTATAAATAATAAGGTTGAAGAAAAGAAAGAGAAAATACCCTGGATTATAGAGATTTCAGCCATTGAAATCTCTGGTCCGAAGCTTTGGGTCGACTCGCCATGAGGTTGAGTCGACTCACGTGAACGTTGGGTCGACTCATGATGGTAAGGCCTTAACTGTTTCTCAGGCCTTGGCTTGGGTTGACTCATAGGCCCTTTGAGTTGACTCATGACCACTGCTAGGCTTTTCTTGGGTTGACTCATGAATCCTTTGAGTTGACTCATGCATCACCTGTGGGACTTGGGTCGACTCACTCTTACCTTGAGTCAACTCATGGCCTATTTTGGTCGACTGAAGATGAGCTACCTTGGCTCACTTTGCTTTGGGTCGACTCATGCTACCTTTAGGTCAATACACAATCACCTGTTATCCTGACTTGCTGCCTTGGGTCAACACACAGTCCCTGGTGTGTCGACTCATGACTATCTGTTGGACTTGGGTCAACTCACAGACCCTTTGAGTCAATTCACAGTCGCCTGTTATGCTATAAACCGAGACCTGTAGCCTTTGGGTCGACACATGGCCTTGCTGTATCGACTCATGGTTGCCTGTGATGACTTTCTGTTGAGCCTTCTCTCTGTTGTGTTAACTCACTAACCCTTTGGGTCGACTCAGAATACCAAAATTTCCTAAGAACTTTTCTGTGTTAATCCTAATGATAAGACTCTATTTGGATATCAGTTTAATGATAAAATTAATTCAATTAATGATTAAATTAAATCCAGAAATAGACTTTAAAAACTAATAATCGGGAAAAGGGTTCGTTTGGTTGATACTTCAGTTTAATTAGCATTTTTATTGATTATGATCTATTAAATTGCATAACCAGAGTGACGTTGATTCCCACATTGCTATTGATGTTGCATATTATGCTTGCATTGGATATTAGGTGAGTGGATTGACATGCTATGTACTTTTAATAAAATCTTCGTATTTCCCAAATTACATTGAAATGGAAATACATATGTTTTAAATATTTTTAATGATACTGTATGATATTCTCTTATAAAATCCTGGAGAAAACCCTCTACGGAGGTGACTCTGCCCAGCTAGGGAACAGACCCTGTCTGAATTTTGTGGTGACTCTAGTTGACCCAACGGTTAAGGGACAGCCCGGGTGCATCCGGTGACCTTAACCGCGATCATTTAGGGAACAGACCCAGGTGCCAACCTGTGGTGACTCTATTTTCGATATTAGATCCATTGGGCTGAGGATGCCTCGAGTTTATAAAGTGACATTGCTTACTATGTTATGGTCAGGTTGTTCCTGTGTCAATTGATTGATACTCTCACTCTTTGATGAGCATATCACTAGACCATTATAATGATATTGATATTATTATGTCCTGATGATGATTTGACAGCTGCTCTGTCCAGATTTGAGATATGGATGACTTATATTTATAACGAGATCCTAGGGAAAAACATGAATATTTTGAAAGAAGAAAAAATGGGTTGTGTGATCATCCTTTTGTTTATACAAAGAAATGATGGGTTGTGTAATCGTCCTTTTTTTTATTATACTGTGTATCTCATACCATGATTATGTTTGAAGTACAAGATATTTTGAATTATATTCTATTATGCATGCTTTTATTCACGAGCTTTAGTTATTGTTGTAATATAATATTTCAAGTAATCAGGGAAGAAGCTAGTTGATGGACTCGGTAGCTTCAAGGGATCCAAGAATAAGACCTCTTAGGACATGCATTTTTGCTTCCGCATTGAAATAAATAATATTTGATTATGAGTTGGTTGGAACAACATATTATTGAGATATTGAGCTGATTGTCCCACATTTATTATTATGGATTTTAATTGATTAAATTTCTTGAAATTGATATGTTTTAACATATTGTTAGCTAATTGTATGATTAAGGCTTTCTTGGTTCATTGGGCTACGGCTCAATATTCATGGTTGGTCACCTTTCCCAAATTGGGGTGTTACATCAACTTCTCTCCACTACCGTAGCTGGAGAGGTCTTTTATCTCTACCTTGTTATAACTCAATACGCAGTACGTGGAGTACTAGTCCGCGCTGAAGACCGCCACCATTGGCTCATTTTTATGTCAACAAAACATTCTTGGATGTCGAAACCAGGTATTTTCCTTTGGAGAAGCTAGCATATGCCTTGATGGTGGCTTTTAGGAAGCTAATGCACTAGTTCCAGGCCCACCCCATCATTTTATTGATGAAGTACCTACTAAAAGCTCTGCTCAGCAAGGCAGACCTCACGGGTAGGATCTCAAGATGGGCTATGGAACTTGGTGAGCACTATATCACTTATGAACCGAGAAATGCAATTAAAGCTCAAAAACTAGCAGACTTTCTAGCTAAATTCGCTCATACATCTACAACATCTATCTCGACAGAAGAAGAGCTACCTACTGAGCTAGGGGGCAGAGCCACAGCTCCCAAAAACTTGGAAGAAACCATCAGCATAAGCCTAGAGGCTCCAAGTAGATGGCGCATCAAATAACTGGGGGACAATAGAGGAAGTGGTGCTCACCTCCCCCGAAGGGGTTGTGCTAGAGCAGTCATTAAAGCTCGGCTTTTATGCCTCCAACAACGAAGCTGAATACGAAGTCTTATTAGCTGGACTGTGAGCTACGAAAAGACATCAGGTGGTTGAGCTCCTGGTCTATGGTGATTCTCAGTTGGTGGTCAACCAACTTACTAGAATTTACAAAGCCAAAGACGACAAGATGGCCAAAACTTAGAGAAGGTCAAAGAGGAGCTCAAAACCTTTGAGGCATTCAACATTGAGCTGGTAGGCCGAGAGCTCAATGGCCATATCAACGCTCTACCATCCCTTGATTCTGCCTCAGAATCCAACAATCCAAGAATGATCACCGTCGACTTCTTGTCAAAGTCTAGCATAGAGCAACGACACAGCTGAGAGGAAATCCTTCCTACTAAACTATCACCGAGCTGGATGGACCCCGTCATATCTTTTATCAAGATCGACTAACTACTGATCGACAAGAGGGAGGTACATAAGGTACAACTAAAGGCATCTTTGTTTTGGCTCTCAACTACAGATAAGTTATATCAAACATCATTCATTGGGTTGTACCTCCTCTGCGTACACCCAAGCATGGTAAAAGACCTACTATTTGAAATCCATGAGAGAATTTGTGGCAGTCATGCAGGGGGAAGGTCCCTGACACACAGAGAAATCACGCAAGAGTATTGGTGGCAATACATGCAAAAGGTCACCCAACAGTATGTTAGAAAATACGAGAAGTGTTAGAAGTTTGATTCTCTCATCCACCAACCGGTTGGCGAGCTCTCCCATTTCACAAGTTCTTGGCCCTTTGCTCAGTGGGGCCTAGATATCGTGGGACCCTTACCAAAGGTTGTGAATAACAACAGATTTATCATAACGACCACCGACTACTTCACGAAGTAGGAAGAAACTGAGCCAATGGCCAACATCAGGGAGAGCAACGTGAAGAAATTTATTTGGAAGAACATTATTACGAGATTTGGCATTCCAAGAGCCCTAATCTTGGATAATGGGACTCAATTCAATGGAAGGATCTTCCGAACATTCGTGATCAAGCTAGAAATACAGTTCTATAACTCAACTTTAGACTACCCACTGTGCAACGTCCAAGTCGAGGCTTATTGGATGGAATAAAGAAAAGGTTAGAAAAGGCAAAGGGTAAGTGTAAGAACCCAAAAAAAAAATTTAATTAGAAATAATTAAAATTATAATTCCATAATTCAAATTAATTGAATTAAAATGTTTAAGTGAATTAAATAAAACATCAGTTAAATAGAATAGGTAAATGATGATAATTTAGACTACAAGAAAGTTTAAGAATACCAGAAATTAAGATTTTGCCACCATAATTAAAATTTAATTCTTATCCTCATATTCCATAATTTGTAGGGCATATTTCACTCATTTGAATTAAAAACTTCTTATAAATACAAGATACATTAATAATAATGTACACCACAATGATACATTTGTTATATATAAATTTTATTTTAATTAATAGATACATCAATTTAAGCTTTAATCCTTTTTCTTTTAAAAAATATAAATTATACCTTCACGTGTACCTTCCAAAATGCTAAAAGATAAAACAAAATCAAACTCCGAAACCCTCACATGGCCACCCACTTCCCTCCCTCCATTCTCTCTTCTCGTGTGTCCCATAAGCGAAATGTCAAGTCTTTCTAAGAAGTTGTAAGGCATGCATGGATTCCCATTGGTGCTTGTCATATCTCACCTACTTTTTTCTTACTTGCATCATTACATGGGGCATTATATATACCCCCCCTTCCCTCCCCTCTTGGCTGAACCTCCCATCTCAAAAATTTAAAAATTTTATGGCATTAGTTTCTTAAGTCTTAGAGAGAAGGAGGAGAGAAAAATAGAGGAAAGGAGAAGAAGAAATTCAAGGTGTTCTTGAGCACTCTTGAGTTCTTGGAGATTATTGAAGGAGGAGCACCACCACCACCACAACCACCATCACCTCTTCCATCTTCATTTATAAGGAAGGAAACATATCTAAAAATTCATAATTTTATATCACTACAATACATCTCTTTGTCAAAATAATAAGATTTCAACTATTGTTCTTCATGATCTTAGTATATACATGCTAGTAGATCTTGTTATCCATCATTTTGCATGTTATTTCTAAGTTATTGAATTTGGAATTAGTTATAAAATATTCATAGAAATTATATTTTAGGAAGGTTTATGCATGCATGGTAGTTAAAGAACAAGTAGGTTGCACAAACTTGATCCTTTTACAAAATTAGCATGCTGCCATGATTTTGGATAAATGAGTAAAAATATTTAAACATTTTATTTTTAATTTATGTTTAAACTAAATTTATATTAGGATGTCTAGAACACCCATAATTTTTTGTTTAGCAATAAAAAGTTATTTGCATCACTAAATGAATTTATTTCCACCGCTGGTCTAGAAACTGTTTCTGACCCGTCACTTTAAATGGATATCATTTCTCATACAAATATCCTATTTGCATGAAACCACTTTTTAAAGTTATATATTTATGTTAGGGACCTAGCGCCACTGGTTTCACCTCATTTGAAATTTTGTGCTCCGAGATACACTACTTTTTGCAAAGAGGTATAAATTTGAAATACCGATGACATTTTATTTAATTCTCCCTAACTATAAATGGATTTCATGAGAAGTTAGTGCCTAAATGACCCTAACACGTTATAGTATTCCTCTAATTTTTAGTAATTTTTATTTTTCTATTGAAGGTACATAGATCTGAAAATCTCTTTCAAATACCCTGTTTTGATTCTAAGTTAAGAATAAGGTGTTGTGATACTTGTTTACTTATTTAAGTTCTATGCTTACTAATTATCACGTGTTTATGTATTGTTTCTGATATGTATCCTATCATATATAATGTTATTTTTTATAATATATTTTATTAATGTGATATGCTCATTATTGGTAATATATTTCGTTTAGATTCTTGAATGTGTCATCTTTACATACTTGAATTAATTTATATCATGTTCATGAAATGTTGTTAATTAAACCTCGTCATTGGGTTGGAATATGGGTTTTCACTTCACCTAGTTTATTAAGTGATAAATAATTTAAATGAATGAATGGACAAGTTCCCAATTTATGTACGGGCACGTTCCCGAAATGAAAAGATTGTAGTACTTTTTCGGATGGCCCCACGATACTAGGCGAGCTGTGTGATAAGTTTCCGCTCCAACCTATATCGTGGACGGGTTTGATGAAAAAGAAAGCTTGATTAAAAATATGAGTTACGCGAACCCAATAATGACACCGGCTTTGAATCATCATACTTAAGGTAGATTTTGAAGTATTGGTAGCTTAGTTGGCGATTGAACTGGAGTGTTCATTTGTGATTATTTGATGGATATTGTTACTGTTTTTTTTTACGCCTTTGGCTCGGAGATATCCCCGTTGAGTAATAAATTTGACTAAGATGATATCCCAACTACACGGAGGGTGTTGATTAGCCATGGTGTCCTTTTCTGTCAGGTCTGGGATAGGAGGGCCCATGCTCAGTTAAATGGATCATAAAAATCACGTAGTTAATAACCCTAGAACTTTGAAATTAATCAAAACATAACCTCTTATATTCTGTACTTTATTGCCTTTGTTGTGATTGTTTGGATAAAAAAGTGTATATGTGTTATGTTAGAATTTTGTTATTTTCGATTATGCTTCCTCTGAGCTTCGCAGCTCATGACGTTTCATGTCAGGTCTCGAAGTAGCCTATGGAAATGCGGGAAATCATTAGAATGACCAGCAAGAGCCGTGAATCTCGTAGTGATGCTTAGTTTAGATCTTAAGTTTAATTTATGCACTCTTGGAAAAATTTTAAATTTTTACCCTCTTTTGTGTTAAATGTTAAATATCATGATGTAATATCTTAAGTTTTCTCGCGCTACGTTTTGAATTGATGGATTATTTTACAAAGTCTTGCACAAAAATATAGTTAATGTTGCTCTAGATATTCTGAGAAATCGAGGAATCACGGGAAGTGGGTCGACGAACTCCCCAACGTCCTCTGGGCCTACCAAACTACACATCGTCGGGCCATAGGGGAAGCACCATATTCAACGACCTATGGGACCAAAGCAGTAATTCCCTTGGAGGTCGGTCTACCTACCATAAGAACTGATCTGTTTACCACAAAAGGGAAACAACAAGATCATGGCCCCAAACTTAGATTTGGCCGAGTAACGAAAAAGAGACCCCTCATCAAAATTCTGGCATACCAACAAGAAATGGTAAAAGGGTACAACAAGAAACTCAAACCTCGGGACTTCGGTCCTGGGGACCTTGTACTCTGAAAAGTAATGGGTAAGATAAAGGTGGCCACAGAGGGAAGGCTCGGCGCTAACTGGGAAAGACCTTGCAAAGTTTGGTCCATAGTAGGCACGAGAGCTTACAATTTGGAGGACAATAGTGGCAGAGCCATTCCTAGGCCATAGAATAGCGCCAATCTATGCTTTTTCTGTCACTAATCCTCTTTAACTTGCCAAAAGTGGCACATCGCAATAAAATTGTGTTCGTCCAAAGATATTCGCATACATCTATTCTCAATAGACGAACTAGAACAGTTCAAACCATACAGGAATTAAAATAATTCCCAAGATTAGAACAACCCTGATAGCCGAACTAGAATAGTTCAAGCCTTACAATAGCCGAACTATAACAATTCGACCCTTACAGGAATTAGAACAATTTTCAAGGTTAGAATAACCCCGATAGATGAACTAGAACAATTCAAACCTTACAGGAATTAGAATAATTTCTAGGGTTAGAATAACCCTGATAGCCAAACTATAATAGTTCGAGCCTTACAGAAGCCGAATTAGTACAATTTGAGACACACAAGAATTAGAACAATTTCCAAGGTTAAAACAACCCTAACACCTGAACAAGAATAGTTCGAGCCTTATAGGACTCCCTACCAGCTAAACTAGAATAGTCATGACGCACAGGAATTTACACAATTTGTCGAGCTAAGCTCAGAATGAGAAGCTCGATCACATACCGAGATGCATTCCTTTGGAAAGAAATGCCAACATTTACAGAGTTTTATACAATGCCTAAGTAAAGCACGTTTGTGAAGCAATACAGTTATAGTTATACAAATGCTATGCCAAAACAGAACACTTATTGTCAAGCCCCACCTCGAGGCACTGGGCACGGGACCTGAGGAACCTAACATACATTCATCCATTACATCATTTCTTTGAATCCATTATCATACAAGGAATCTTTTCCTACAATTCTAAAACCACAAATCAAATTACAAGAGACTCTCCAGCCATAATTAAATGTATCGAATACAAAACTAGAATAAAACCCAAGATTGGAGTATGTCTCCAAAAACCCACAACCCATATACCTTGGCTCGTAGTGGACATGACCGTGCATATCTTCTGCTTGTATCTGTCTGATTTGGGCTTGAATGTACACATTTAAGCCCTTTAACTTATGTTTTCTATCCTCGTTTCATCCATTTAATTAGTATTTTAGTTGTGTTTCGTGTGTAGGAGTGGAAAGTCGGTCATGTGGCAACAAACGAGCTAAAAGAGCAGAAAATAGAGCAAAAGAGAAGAAGATGAGCAATCTGCCAATTTCTATGGATTTTAAGATGTGATAACTCACAACTAGAGAGCCGGGAAATACAACAAAAGGCCTACGGTGATCAAAGTCAAGTTTCTAATGAAAGTAGGTTGCAATCGGGTGAA
>JAUTBS010388942.1:0-10307 GCA_032361285.1 Aequorea victoria | reverse complement strand
TCCCTTGTATTTCTTCTGGGCTTCTTGAATGTGTCGACACTTTTACTCTTTGTGTCGACACTTCTCCACTGAAACTTAAAGGTAGAAGCTTGAACCTGTAAGGTCCTGAAACATAACTTTTTGCACAAAGAAGTCATTAGCAACTTAAAATCAATGTTGTTATAAGTCAAAATCAAGGCAAAGGTATTATTAAATACCCTTGGGTCAACAGATCCTATCCCCCAAGCTCCTTATCCTCACCTTTGCTCGATGAGCATTCTTATTTTGTTTATTTACTCGCTCGATGAGCATTCTTATTTTGTTTATTTACTCGCATGCCCTTCTCCTCTCTCTCACTTTTTATATCCGCACATATATACATGCTGACCGCACTTATTTTCTTTCTTTCTATTTTATGTACTTGCAGCATCATTCTGTTATCAGTGACCCTTCCGTCCATGGGACATCCTAATCTTCCCGTGTCGCCACCTCGTCTGTTGTTGGTCCATCAACAGCTGCTTCCTGGGGACATGCCCCACGGAATGGGGTTAGGGCGCATCAGAATGATAGTGACGACGACTTCGACTCGGGGAATGCCACTACTTCCGCATCCTCTGTGCCTGAGCCTCCGCGTCGTACTCGCCGTCGACGTGATTAATTTGTCCTATGTTTTTCTCTCATTTATCTGGATGTACTCTATATACATTTTATGTTTTCATGGGATAGGCCTTCATGCCTAATTTGGATATTTATTCAACATTCTTTTTAGTTTATTTTTCATTTACTCTTTTGTATGGATATTTGATTTATTTATATACATGGATCGAACCTTGCTTACATGGATGGTTACATCTATAGAGATTGCTATATACAGGGATGTTATGCATGTACAGTGATATTTACAGGGAATGCTATGTACAGGATATGTACAGCGATTATGTACACAATTTATTTACAGGGTATGCTATGTATAGGGAATATTTATAGGGTATTTTATGTACATGATATGTACAGATGCACAGGGATTTTTACAGGGAATGTACATGACTATTTACAGGGTATTTACATATTTACAAGAAATTATGTACAGGATTTTACAGAGGATTTATTATGTACAAGAAATATTTACAAGTATTGTTTAATATTATTTACAAGTTTATTTACAAGGGTTGCATTTATGTATAAAGATTACATGTATACATGATTTATTATAGGGTTGTGCTCGCTCTTTTTTTGGGATTTCGTTATATTTTTATACTTGTATGATTGTATCTGCACGGATGTTAGTAGATAGTAAGGCATAGTCCGAAGCAGTTACACTACCACCCGTAGACATTAAGTGCCAGTGGTGACAACTCACACATAAAGCATGGAGTGATAACAAAATTGCTTCTTTCAAATCAGAGGTGACATGCGCCATAACAGGAAAGGATGACATGACGCGCGCTATGATGATGTGACGCATGCTAGGATGATGTGGCAGGCGCTAGGATGAGGTGGCGCGCTAGTTTGAAATGTGTTCAAAGCCAGGTTCTGGTCTCCCAGATTATTTATAAAGGGATGGCCAGTCTTTTTTTAACAGCCAACTCTGATTCTGTAACATGACTTCTTCCACTTAAAATTCTCTGTCTTGCTGGACCGATGAGTTTATTAAGATCGAACAAACCAATTTTGTGAATTTGGTTTGAATGGTCTTTTCTATTTGAGAGTTGCTAGGATGGACTGACATTTCCTGAAGGCATCTACTCAGTTGTGGGATCCTGTGGCACATACTTTCAAACTTAGAGACAAAGAACTGTGCCCGACCATTGAAGAGTTTGAAGCTATCCTTCGTCTCTTTCCTTGAGAGAAGATCTTAATTCCCACATCTCTTGCGAGCCCAAAGAAACACTTGAGGGATTTATGTGGATTGAGCAGTAGTGAGGCTTCCCTCATTCTGCATGGAGGGGTCCTCGACATATCCTGTCTGGTGAGCTGCTTCCTCCCTAGCGGCTCTTTTTCTGATTTCCCTCTATAGTGTTGCCATCGCTATACTTTTTGCATTTGTCTTCTGACCCATTTCCTTCTTTCCTTGGAAGATGACAATGTCAGCACTACCTTAGTACAGGTAGCCACTCAAGTAAAGGAGGGAAAGAATTTGGTACCACTGATCTTGGTCGAGACACTAATAGGTTTAGATATTGTACAATCCGGTGTCTCTTTTGCTTTTGCGAGCAGCCCCTTGCTCCTTGAGGTATCTCTCAAATCTCTCCTTTTATATATTTTGCTCAATTTTTCTGCTCAGCTCTCATTTTTCTGTATTTTTAAATTAATTTTTTTATCAACTCTCTTTTTCTCATATTTCTCAAATTTTCCACTCAACTCTCCTTTTTTTGTAATTTCTCTTAGATCTGGTTGATGGAGAAGGTGAACATTAGATTATCCGCTGGCTAGAGTCTATACTCCGAGAGCTTTTCTGCAAAGAGGGGTTTGTTGCCCCTATATAACTATAGTTGGGTGGCAAGATTTCTTTGAGGCTCAGACTGGTGAAAACATATGTTGGCATTATCCCTGGTAGACTATTCCTATAGCGACGGCTTTGACCATGGAGCATCTCGGTGTCTGGCCCATTTCCTTCTTTCCTTGGAAGATGACAATGTCAGCACTACCTTAGTACACGTAGCCTCTCAAGTAAAGGAGGGGAAGAACTTTGTACCACTGATCTTGGCCGAGACACTAATTGGTTTAGACGTTGTGCAATCCGGTGTCTATTTTGCTTTTGCGAGCAACCCCCTGCTCCTCCAGGTATCTCTCAAATCTCTCCTTTTATATATTTCGCTCAATTCTTCAACTCAGCTCTCCTTTTTCTGTATTTTTAAATTAATTTTTTTTCACTCAACTCTCCTTTTCTCATATTTCTCAAATTTTCCACTCAACTATACTTTTTTTTGTATTTTCTCTTAGGTCTAGTTGATGGAGAAGGTGAACATTATAGATTATCCGCTGGCTGTAGTCTATACTTCCGAGAGCCTTTCTGCAAAGAGGGTTTGTTCTCCTTGTATCACTATAGTTGAGTGGTAAGATTTCTTTGAGGCTCAGACTGGCAAAAACATATGTTGGCATTGTCCCTGGTGTATTATTCCTATAGCGACGGCTTCGACCATGGAGCATCTCGGTGTCTTGCTCATAGGCCTAAAGGTGACCACTTTCTATTTTCCCTCTCGCATTCTGCGTCAGCTAGGTTATGCTCAGACGTGTCCTCTTGCGGCGGTTCTTATGACCACTTCTTCTAATTACGCTATTTTTATGGAACGTTATCAACAGTTCTGATCATCCCAGAAGATGATTGACTCTAGAGATTCCTGGGTGATGCCTTTTTGATGCGTAATCCATACAACTAGGAATAGATATAGAGTGTGAAGAAAACAATGATCTGAAGAAAACATGACTCAATCTAGTCGTTCCTACAACACTTTTATTATTATGTTTATTTTCTTTCTTTTCTCTCTTGTTTTTATTTTAGAAAAATAATTAAGATTTGCGCTTTTTTCTTTTTATGTATAAACTTTATTCGTTTAAAGCTAAGTAATGACATATTCTCCCTTTTTTTGATTTTTGATCTTTTCACTTTGTTCGTTTGATATTCATTTTTGCCATATAATGAAAATTTATCAAAGGATTTTAAAAAGATCTTTCATTGTAAACATAATCAGATAGAGGGTTTTTTGAAAGATGAAGTACTTGGGTATATTATGTTTTCCCCCTTTTTTTAAGAGAGGTTTATTTATGTACAGGTTTGAGCCAAACTTCAAACTGAAGTTGTCTACGTATCCCAAAGAAAAGGAATCAAGCCACAACGTAGTTGCGGGTCGCTCTTACTTTTGTCTGGATTATTTGTTTCATTAGTTTTTAAACCCAGATAGCCTCTCTTATTTTTATATCTTTGTTTAAAAAGTAATACTTTTTGAGTTTATCCAAATTAGGTGGGGTACTGAAAGTGTTTTCGTCCAGGTCCATAATAATAACGGCTCCTCCCATCATAATGACTTTGATTCTTTATGGCCCGGCCCAATTTGGTTTGAGTTTCCCTCGTGGATCAAAGATAGGGGCTCGAATTTCTTTGAGTACGAGGTCCTCTTCCTTGAGATTATGAGTTTTGACCTTTTTGTTAAATGACCACGGTACCATTTTCTGATAGCCTTGAATATGAAAGAGGGCCCTCAGTCTTCTTTCGTCAAACGAAAACAAGTCCTCAAAATGATCCTTCTACCATTATGCTTCTGGTATACTGCACTCTGCTATTACTCAAAGAGAATGAACCTCTAGCTCTACAGGTAGAATAACTTTCATCCCGTATAGTAGAGAGTAGGGGGTCACTCCTGTCGAGGCTCGGATTGATGTCCTGTACCCCCAAAGGGCAAAGGAAATTTTTTTCAGCCAATCCTTATAGGCTTCTATTGTCCTTTGTAGGATTCTCTTAATGTTCTTATTAGTCGCCTTGACTTCTCCATTAGTCTACGGTATGTACGGGGATAACTTGTACAAAGTGATTGTGTACCTTCCCAGCAAATCCAATACTTCCCCTCAGAAGTGAGATCTATTATTTGATATAATTTTGTGAGGAACACCATATCCGCATATGATGTTATGGTTGATAAACTTGGCCACGTGAGAAGTTTTTGAGGACTAAAAAGGAAGCAACCTCGACCCATTTCATGAAATAGTCGACGGCTAATAAGATGAATTGATGTCGGTTTGAAGCTTTTGGCGTGACTTTGCAAATGATGTCTATTTCCCAGACTGAAAATGGCCAATGGGAAGTCATACTGTATAGTCCTTATGGTCGAAGGTGTACCAGATTTGTATGGATTTGGCACTTGCGGCATCTTTTGACGAACTTAACGCGGTCCATTTCCACTGTGATCTAGAAATAGCTTGCCGCAAGATCTTATTGGCCAACATCATCCCATTCATGTGAGGCCAACAGACTCTTTCGTGTACTTCTTTCACGATTTCTTAACCTTCTTTGTCTGTTACACAGAGCTTGTTCACTCCCAGATAAGCCCTTTTCTACAGCTTTTTGCCACAGATGACGAATTGAGCTGCTAATCTTCTAATGGCTCTCTTATCCCTTTCAAAGGCATCTTCTAGATATTTTCCCTTCTCAATAAAGTTCTAGATGTCGTGGAACCATGGCAATCCCTCTCCTATTTCTTGTTCTAAGGCTACAATTTCGTATACTCTCATGCTCTTCTGTTCAATCACTAAATGCCTCATTTTGGCCTCTGTCCTAATGGCTCTCTTGTCCCTTTCAATGGCATCTTCTGTATATTTTTCCTCCTCAATAAGGTTTCAGATGTCGTGAAACCATGGCAATCCATCTCCTATTTCTTGTTCTAAGGCTGCAATTTTGTATGCTCCCATACTCTTCTGTTCAATCACTAAAGGCCTTATTTTGGCCTTTGTGGCTATGTCAATCATGGAGGCAAGAGTGACAAGGTCGTCAAAAAATTTATTCTGAAGTCGGGGTACATGGATGAAAATGACTTTCTCAAAACTAGGAATAAGTCGATCGATCTCCTGGTAGTACGGTATCAATTTCTCCTCATTGACTTTCCATTTTCCACTGGCTTGTGAGATGACCAAAGCGCAGTCACCGATCACTTTTAATTTTCTTGATCCTAATTCCCAGGCATCTTCCATCCTGGCAATACACGCTTCATATTCAGCGTGATTCTTGGTGACCTCAAAGTTTAGTTTATAGGCCAACGGAACATGCGAATCATCTGGAGTGACTAGCAGTATTCTTATCCCACAATCGTATTGGTTGGAGGCACCGTCAAAATACAACATGCACAGCTAATTCTCAACTTTCAACACGTCTTCATCGGGAAAGTAAAAATTTGAGTCTTCTTGTTCCTCAATTGGATGATCGGGTAAGAATTCTGTTATAGCTTATCCTTTTACCAATTTTTTGGTCTTGTAGTGCAGTTCGAATTCGACCAATAATAGTAACCACCGGGCCAATCTTCCTATCAGTGCAGGTTTTTCAAATAGGTACTTAAGTGAGTTCATTCTAGAGATCAACACTACGGGGTATGCCATCATGTAGTGTCATAACTTATTTGATGATCATACCAAAGCCCATCAAGTTTTCTCCAGTGGCGTGTATTCGGCTTCAGAATCTGTCATTTTTTTGCTTAGGTAGTGCACAACATTTTCTTTACCGTTATCCCCTTCTTTCGCTAGCATGTAGCCCATTGCAGACTCATTCACTGATAGGTAGAGGATTAACGATTTTCCTTATTCCAGAGGGGAAAGCACCGGAGTCTTTTATGGGTACTCTTTGATAGGCTCAAAGGCATTCTAGCAATGCTGGTCCTATTGGAATTTAGTATTTTTTATGAGAAAATAGAAAAGAGGTTCACAGGTTGTAGTCAGTTTCGAGATTAAACGACTAATGAACTAAATTTTTCTAAGAAGTCCTCTAACTTCTTTCTCTGTGTTTGGGGGAGGCATTTCTAGAATTAACTTAATTTTGAAAGGGTCTACCTCTATCCCTCTTTGGGTGATGATGAATCCTAACATTTTTCCTGCAGTAACTCCAAAAGCACACTTTTGTGGGTTCAGCCTCATTCGGTACTTTTAGATTCTCTCAAAGGATTTATCTAAGGTTGGGGTATGTCCTTCACGGCATTTGGATTTGAAAATCATATCGTCGATATATACTTCCACTTTCTTATGTAGCATGTCATGGAGTAATGTCGTTACAACACGTTGATACGTGGCTCCTCCATTTTTCAGATCAAAGGGCATAGCCCGATAACAATACATCCCCCATGGCATGGTTAACATAGTCTTTTCTCTATATTTTGGGGTCATGAGGATCTGGTTGTATCCTGAGAAACCATCCATAAATGATACTAGGGCATGGCCAGTAGCGTTGTCCACAAGGACGTCTATGTGTGGCAGAGGAAAGTCGTCTTGGCGACTGTTAACATCACGGAAGTTAACACAAACTCCCACCCGACCGTCTTTCTTTGGCATAGGGATAATGTTGGCAACCCAACTGAGGTACTCTGTCACCTGAAGAACACCAACGTTCACTTGTTTGGTAACTTCGTCCTTGATTTTTACGGCCCAATCAAGTCTTACACAATTTAGCTTTTGTTTCATGGGTTTGGCATCAGGGTAGAGGGGAATTTTGTGCTGGATGATTTCTGGGTCTATTCCAGGCATGTCTGCATATGACCACGCCAAGACATATTTAAATTTCTTTAATAATTTCAGTAATAGCTCACGTTCTTCATTTTACAGAGCAGAACCGATCTGGACCATTTGGGGATCCTTCTCAATACCCAGGTTTATTGAAAAAGTTTCTTAAATTAAGGGTTTAGAGCACATCTTTTCTTCTTTTTCAATTAAAATTTTTAGTTCCTGGGGAACAGCCCCATCATGATCATTTGAGTTAGAATTTAAACATTTGAATGGAAGTACAGTAGGGTAACCATAAAAGTTCTCCATATTATTATTATCAACAACGAAGGTTATAAATTTTGACGTGTATGAGTTGAAATAGAAGACTAAGGCACCCCATTAATAAGGTGCTCGGTGGACTCACCACTGGACTCTAAATCTGTAGATGTAGACGAGTCTGACTCTGACTCTGATTCCCGAAGATCCCAGAGAGAAAAAAAGGGTGTGATAGAAGCCTGACTTATCCGTGGATAAGCTAGATCTCAAACGGAAAAGGGTGCGAGCACAACTCGGCTTATCCGTCGAGATTCTAGATCTCGAGAGGCAAAGGGTGCGAGCACAACTCGACTTATCCGTCGAGATTCTGGGTCTCAAGTGGTAAAAGGGTGCGAGCACAGCTCGGCTTATCCATTGAGACTCTAGATCTTGAGCAGGAAAAGGGTGCGAGCATAGCTTGACTTATCCGTCGAGACTCTGAATCTCTATGCCCAAGAACAAAATAAAGGTGCGAGAGGAGCCCAGCTTATCCATCGAGACTTTCATCTTTACGGAAAAAACAAAATAAAGATGCGGGATGAACTCAGCTTATCTGTCGAGACTCTGAATCTCTACAGTCAGAAACAAAATAAAAGGGCGGGAGGAGCCCGACTTATCCGTCAAAACTTTCATCTCTACGGCCAGAAACAAAATAAAGGGTGCGAGAGGAGCCCAGATTATCCGTCGATACCTTTACCTCTAAGGCCAGAAACAAAGTAAAGGGTGCAAGAGGAGCCCGGATTATCCGTCGAGACTTTCATCTCTACGGCCAAAAATAAAATAAAGGCGCGGGAGGAGCCCTACTTATCCATCGAGACTTTGAATCTCTACGGCCATAAAAAAAATAAAGGTGCGGGAGGAGCCCGGCTTATCCGTAAACACTTTCATCTCTACGGCCATCAACAAAATAAAGGGTGCGAAAGGAGCCCAACTTATCTGTCGAGACTTTTATCTCTATGGCCAGAAATGCCCGGCTGATACGTCGAGACTTTCATCTCTACGATCAGAAATAAAATAAAGGTGCGGGAGGATCCCAGCTTATCCGTCAACACTTCCATCCCTACAGCTAGAAACAAAATAAAGGGTGCGAGAGGAGCCTGGCTTATCCATCAAGACTCTGAATCTCTACGACAAGAAAAAAATGGGAGGGTGGAGGAGAAGCCTGGACTATTAATGGAGATCCTGGATCTCAAATGGCGAAGGGGCTGCAGGAAAAGCCCGACTTATCCGTGGAGATGTTGGATCTCAAACAGTAAAGGGTGCGAGCACAGGTCATCTTATCCATTGAGACATTCATCTATACGGCCAAAAACAAAAGAAAGGGTGCGAGAGGAGCCCAGCTTATCCGTCGAGACTTTGAATCTCTATGGAAAGAAAAAAAGGGAAGGGTGTAGGAGAAGCCCGGTCAATCCGTGGAGATACTGGATCTCAAACGACAAAGGGTGCGAGCACATTTTGACTTATCTTTTGAGATTCTGGATCACAAGCAGCAAAGGGAAGGACTATCATCGGAAAGCATCGAGCCGCGGCTCGATGATAAAGAAACTCAGGATTTTCTCAGAAAATTCCACGCAAAAGATACAAGGGTGGAAGAGATTAAGACCTAGCCAAGAACTAAGAAACTAGTTGGGCCCCGGCCCAACGATCATGAGACTCAGGATGACCAATGGAGGGTCTAAAAAATAATAAAGAGACATGGGTTGATGAAACTCGACTCTAATAAGAAGAAAAGAGGTCAGCCTAACAGCCCAACTAATACAAGGTTTGGGACAACCCTGGGAGGAATCTCGAGAAAAGAAAGAGGTACGAATTGATGAGGCCCGGTCCTAGACAAGAAAAGGAGAAGTCGGGCTCAAAGCCCAACAACTACAAGGTTCGGGACAACCTCAGAGGGTCTCAAAAAAAGAAAGAGGCATGGGTTGATAAAACCCAACTCAAAAGAAAAGACAAAGGTTGGAAAAACAACCCAACGACATCAAATCTCGGGATAACCTCGAAGGATCACAGGAAAGAGAAAGACACATGGGTTGTGAAACCCAGCTCGAAAGAAAAAGACAAAGGTTGGGCATACAGTCCAATGACGTCAAACCTCGGGACGACCTCGAAGGGCCCCGGGAAAGAAAAAGAGGCACAGGTTGTGAAACCCGACTCGAAAGAAAAGACAAAGATTGGGCATACAGCCCAATGGCGTCAAACCTCGGGACAACCTCGGAGGATCCCATGAAAGAAAAAGAGGCACGGGTTGTGAAACCCAATTCAAAAGAAAAGACAAAGATTGGGCATACAGCCTAACAACGTCAAACCTCGGGACGACCTCGGAGGGTCCCAAGAAAGAGAAAGAGACACGGGTTTGTGAAACCCGACTCAAAAGAAAAACAAAGGTTAGGCATCAGGCTAACGGCGTCAAACCACGGGATAACCTCGAGGGTTCCGGGAAAGGGAAAGAGGCACGGGTTAGTGAAATCTAGCTCAAAAGAAAGACAAAGGTTAGGCAGCAGCCTAATAGCATCAAACCATGGGATGACTTTGGAGTGTCTCGGGAAAGAGAAAATAGGCACAGGTTAGTGAAACTCGGCTCAAAAGAAAAGAGAAGAGTGACTTTAATCAATCAAAAATATACATAAAAGAAAAACACAAAACCTGTTGGTCCGTGTATTAACAACCTAGAGGGGGGGTGAATAGGTTAATGGCAACGATTTCTAAACTTAATGGCCTCTTTTTAATTTCTCTTCTTTTTAGCACTTAAACTCAAACAAACATGCAGCGGAAAATAAACAATATAAGTGCAAGATAATAAAGAAGATGAGAGAAAAGAAAGCAAACCACAAAGACACGAA
>JAUTBS010388831.1:0-10308 GCA_032361285.1 Aequorea victoria | reverse complement strand
CCTAAGGTTGTTTCTCCAAAATGTTGATGATGCGATATGAAATGGTACTTACATTTTGGGTTGGGATGTGAAATAATCTTTTCTTCAATGGTGGAAGCACAACCAGGAAGCAGCAATACAACTGGAAGCTGACGAATCCCAGTTGTGGAGATGGCTCGCTGCTTGTGTGATATGGACAGAAGGAGGAACCAAAGGAAGGGCACCAGCTACAACACACAACGTTGGCTGGCTTTTGGAATAGCAACACACAGACGTTGGCTGGCTTTTAGAATAGTTCAATACGTTTTAGGCGGGGTGTGGGGTGTGCAGAGATGTATAGCAAGATAGTTTTGGTATTAATGGGGTGTACTAGAAAAATGTATCATTTTTAAATTAGTAGGAGTGTGTGCTTAGTAAGAGGGTGTGCTTAGACAATTTGGGGGTGTGCATAGAATCACCCACGAACAAATGTACATATACATACAAATACAGTGCCTATATACATGTAAGTGAGAATATGTGTATTTGGTTGGAAAGGGTACTAAGAAATATCAAATTCTACGAGTTCGACTCCAAAAGTGAGGAGATATGAATGGCCAATAGTGAAATAATTGTGCACAAGAGCATGTGAAATGCCATGGGTGAGAGATGTGAATAAGTTTCACAATTTCATAGCAAATTTCAGAACAAATTTTTTTTTTGTAGGATTGAATAAACTAACATTGTAGAAGCGGAACCGGTAATAGTTTAATTTGGAGAGGGGTAAAGGGTAAGGAAAGAGTTCTAGATGCAACAACGATGGCCAAGGGAGTGGGATGTGACATTTACTTGTAAGAACTAAATTATTTGCAATAGATGGTTGGAACTCGAGATAGGGTGCTAAAATGGTAAGATCTTTAGTGCAAGAGTGTTGGGATCGTTCACTACACATGACAAGCAACCATACACACAATAGACGAGGAGTTACGTGGTTCGGCTTAATAGTCGACGTCCACGGAGAGCAGGAACAAAATAGGATTAATAAACGGTGAAGAAACAATGCAGAGGAGGAGAGAGAAGACGCTATCTCTTACTCAACAACTCAACTCTCTGAGAATACAACTCTCACACACCCAACAATGGCAGAGCAAAACTCAATACCTTCAAACCCCGATCGAAATGATCGATCAATTACAGAGTAAACCCAAACCTCTGTTCTTCCTGGTTCCTCACTTCACTCTACATCCTCTATTTAATCTTTTGAATCCAATATTCAAATCTCAACCGATCTAATATTCTTCAGCATCACTCCAAAACTTTCTGCCCAATCGTCAACAATTGTAGGCTGCAGAAGTCTTCAATGGCTGTTGTGGCATGCTTGAAGAAGATGGGGATGGATTCCTCACAATTCTTCCCCTCCAACCCTATGGGAGAGGAAGTATCGCCAAATCCTTCCGTTGGCGTCCATTCCATCTAGATCTCTGCAACCATTGAGTTTGTCCCTAGACACAGCTATCATCAATATACTTGCAGGATTCCTGTCGAAGTGCATCTCTACGATCTTCACCTCTTATTCCTCTTTGGCCTTTCTTCCTCTGGGTCAGTGCCACCAGATAACCTTGGGGTTTACATCAGCTGTCATATCATCAGAAGCATGATCTCTAATCGGGGACCTGTGCTCTCCGGTCGTGCTCTCCTGATGTTTCTCGATCACTGGTGGAGGGGTTTGCTCTCCCAGCTCAACACTCACTTGATCAACTTCTAGTGGAAGGGCCTGCTCACCCTGCTCAACACTCTCTACCTTAACATCTGGTGGAGGGGTATACTCTTCCTACTAAACACCTTCTTCTTCGACTCTTGGTGGAGGAGTATGCTCCCCCTGCTCAACACCTTCTCCTACTGCTTCTGGATCTTGTACCTCCTCCGTGACACATTCTTGTACAAGAGCTGGTACTGTGACACTGACAGACGTTGTTGGCTTCAAGATAAAGTCTTTAATCGTCTGGTCTTCTTGAAAAATCATGTCTTTTCTACGGATCACCTCTTTCATCTCAATATCCCATAATCTGACTCCAAAATCGGCATCTCCATAGCCCACAAAAATGTATGGAGTGTACCTGTCATAAAATTTGGATCTTCGCTCCCTCGAGCGTACACCTTACACCCAAACACTCTCAGATGAGAGTAAGAAACATCTGCGCTTGTCCAAATCTTCTCAGGTGTCTCAAAATTTAGTGAGATAGATGGTGATCGGTTCAGCAAGTAAGAGACCATATTGACAGCTTCTCCCCAGAATAGTTTAGGCAACTTGGCCATTCTAAGTATGCATCTGGCTTTCTCCATAATGGTGCAATTCATCCTTTCTGCAACTTCATTATGTTGGGGTGTCCCCGGGACTGTCTTCTTGTGTTGAATATCTCGGTCAACACAATAGGCTCTAAGCTCATTTGTCTTGTACTCGCTGCCAATATCTGTGCGGAGAAATTTCAAACGTTTTTCGATCTTGTGTTCCACCATAGTATGGAACCTCTAAAAATACTGGAATACTTCATCCGTGATCTTTAGAAAATACACCCATATTTTTCTTGATACATCATCAATAAAAGTCAGAAAATACTTTTTGCCTCCAAAAGCATCTTCATCAATAGGTCCATAAATATCAGAGTGTAACAGACTCAACACCTCTGATCTCTTCCTCTCAGGTGACCTGAATGAAACCCTCTACTATTTCCCATCTAAATAGAACTCAGGGTTGATACCATTGGCAAAGGAAATGAGTGCTTTATTTACTAGAACCTTCAAATCTCCGTGACTCATATGGGCCAGCCTCTTGTACCACAAGTATGGTGAAGCCTCACCTTCAACTGCGTTCATGCTGGTTGAGCAGATCCTTAACTGAGTCTTGAAAAGTGTATAACACTCTTACTCTCTTACTACAACTAGCGCTCCTTTGGTCAGCTTCCAGCGACTATTTCCAAAGGCATTCTTATATCCCAAGTGATCCAGAGCACTTCTTGACAATAAATTGAGATGTACATCAGGAATATGTTTCACGTCTCCCAACACTATCTAGCATCCGACGCTCGTCTGGATGGTAATCGCCCCAACTCCCACGATCTTAGAATGGCTGTCATTGCCCATTCTAACTGTACTAAAGTCTCCAACTTTGTAAGAAATTGAAGAACCCTCTTTGGAAAGTGACATGGTAAAAGGCTACTGTATCAATGATCCCCTCTATGTCGTGGTCTGCACGATGGACACATCCTTCATTGACAAAGTATACTAAAGTCTCTAATATAGTAGCTGATGTGTTGGCATCTTCTATATTTTACTGATTGGAGCTTTGCCCCGCCTTTTGAAATCTGCAGAATCTTTTGATATGGCCCTCCCGGCCACATCCATAACACTGGACTCTGGATCTTTGTTGGCTATTGTTGTCTCTAGATTTATCATTATCCTGAGACATTCTTTCACCTCTGCTTCTGCCTCTGCTCCTTGCTCGATTTCTTCTGTTCTCCATAACGAGGGCTTGGGACTGTTCCACGCCCATCTCCTTACTTTTGGATTCCTCGTTGAATAAAGCATCTTTGACCATAGTCATGGTCAACTTTTCTTTCATAGAATTGTTGAGAGATACCACCAATATCTCCCAATTGTCTGGTAAGGAGCTAAAGAGCAATAAAGCTTGAAGTTTATCATCAAGCGTCATTCCTACGATCACAAGCTGGTTTACCAGGTTCTGAAACTCACTAGTGTGTTTGGCTACAGAGCTGTCAGACCTTAACTTCTGGTTGACAAGTTGCCTCATCAATAAGGCTTTATTCTGGGCCGTCTTTGACTGGTACATGGCCTCTAACTTCTTCCAGAGGCAAAAAGCACTCGTCTCTTAAGCGACATGATGAAAAACACTATGGTCGATCCATTCTCGGATAAGACCAATAGCTTTCCGATTCATTTTCGTCCAGTCGACGTCTGCCTTTCCAGCGGGCATTGAACTGTCATTCTCCTGGGGATCGTACAAGTCTTTGCAATAAAGAATATCCTTCATTTGCGGCTTCCATATAGAAAAGTTTGAAGCTAAAATCTTAATCATAACTCCTAGGGCAGTGTCTTCCATCTCGACTACTTGTACAGGAGATGGGACTCACTTTTACAGTGTGAATAATATTCGGGTAGAGTCTTACGAGGAAAGAGAACAAAACTCACAAAAATGATCAAAATATCGAGTGTGCGACACAATATTTAAACTGTCTCGGAGTAAAATTAAAGACAAAAAAAGTTAATACGTCTTCTACACAGGTAAAACCTTTGCTTTAAACCAATATACCGCGATCCCAGGCCAAAATCTCGCAAAGAACGATTAAAACCAATATACCATCCGGTCAAATTCGGGCAAAAAAGTCAATGATGGTCAATGGTGAGTCAACGCCGGAATCTAGCGAGTCAACGCCGGTCAACGGCAGCCGCGGCTCAGGAAGCTCGCGGTTCGGTGTCTCGGCTCCAGTGGCTGAGTGGACTCGCGGGTGGGCGAGTCAACCCACGAGTTGACTCAGCAACTCGGGTGGCCAGAGGTTGAAGGCGCGTGGGCCGAGAGTGGTCCTCACTCTCTGGGCTTCCACAGGTGCATGGGGGGCCGTACTTCATCAAAATTTGACTATTTTTTTCTGTGTTTTCATCTCAGGGAGACGTTCCTCGGGGTGTGGTCCAAAGTTGATTCCGATCAACTATTAATTTGAGCAAAAACTACCAAAGTTTGCCAAAGTTTGTGGCAGCTCACCGACGCTTCACCTACGCTCTGATACCACTTTGTTGGGACCGTTCACTTCACAAGACAAACAACCATACACAAAATAGATGAGGAGTTGCGTGGTTCGGCTCAATAGCCTACGTTCACGGAGAGCGGGAACAAAATAGGATTAATCAATAGTAGAAAAATAATAGAGAGGAGGAGAGAGAAGACGCTCTCAACAACTAATACAACTCAACTCTCTCTGAATACAACTCTCACACACCCAAGAATGGCAGAGCAAAGCTCAATGCCTTCAAACCTCAATCGAAATGATCGATCAATCATAGAGTAAACCCAACACCTCTGTAATCTTTGGTTCCTCACTACACTCTACATTCTCCAATGCAGAGACATTCCTTTTATAGGCTCTGAGGTGATCAGATGCATCACAAGGATAAGATCTTCAGATATCTTATCGTCAATCCTCAATCCTCCATTCAATCTTCTGAATCCAATCTTCAAATCTCAACCAATCCAATCTTCAGCATCACTCCAAAACCTTCTGCCTAATCGTCAACAATTGTAGGCTGCAGAAGTCTTCAATGGCTGTTGTGGCATGCTTGAAGATGATGGGAATGAATTCCTCACACTTGAGAGGCGAATAAAGCTACTTGTTGACATTGTCAAAAACCCAAATAACTGGTGTTGGAATAAGATTTCATATGTTGTTTTCTCTATTATTATCTTACAAATCAATGCATAATATTGTATATTATTTATCACATGTTCATGGGTCAGATTCATTACTATTATTAGTTGTAGTGGAATCGTACTTCGAAATGACCAGGTTGCTACATTCATCAATGATGACCCGACCGTGATTAGTTGTACAAATGTTTTAAGTTCTGAAATTTCTGTAAGGACTTCGATAATGGTTATCTATGAGTGTCGCTTTTTCCTAGTCGTTCTAAAATATGCATTTCCCTGACTACTTGTTTAGGTTCTAATGCCAATGTTGATCTGAATATGGATAGAGGGTCAAATGTGACATACTATGTTGCTAAGTAATCATTCGCATAGTTGTCAAATCGAGATATGAATTGTGTATATATATATTTTTTTTTTTTGAATATGGTTGAAGAGAAGCTTTTGAGTAGGTGTAAAGGGTCAAATCTTTTGTGAATGTTCTTAATGATCAAACTCGTCGGTGTAATTGGTAGCTATAGTTGGTGATTGTAGCTGTAAATCAATAGTGGTTGTAAATAGTTGTTGAAGGGGCCCAGTTCTGCGTAAGATCGAACCCTCTCTACATGACCCGGGCCCATGAAATGTGGGTCGGGGGGCTCATAAAATCTAGGTCGGGTCGAAAAAAGGAAGAATCAGGAGGAAGAATGGTATGTCGGCCTTTACCGAGCATAAGCTCGCACACGAGGCCGAGGGAGAGGTCTCGTACACGGGGCCGAGCACGTGGTGCTCGTAGGCGCGACCGAGATATAAAGGTTGATTGTGACAACCTGAATGATGAGCCAAAGCTGACACCTAGGCATTTAATGCACCATTAATGGGCATTAAATGCACAACAATCGGATCTCTTTAAGTAACATTTAATGGTATTTAATGTGCAGTCAATACATAGATGATTCTCATCACCACTATGACTACTCTACCTGGGCAGAGCTAGACTCAGCTTAGGGTAAAGGGACAACAGAGATACTGACATCGACAATCTGTCCCCCATGGCCTCAACCTTGCTTATAAATATGAGAGTTCCTCTACAAGTGCAGGCATGCGAAATCTTATGCTCGAACACTTTTCTAATTACTGAGTTAATTGATTCTCTTTAAACTCTAGTTTATATTGAGCCCATGTGCTAACTTTTCCATCGGAGAGAGATTTCTATGAGAATACCCCACTAGGCAGTAACTGTGTTCTTCTATTGTAGGGCCAGCCAAACCATATAAGAAGCGGATACAAGCCTGATTCGATCAAACCCGATCCATACAAACCATATGATTTTTCTTGCTCGCACATTTGGCACCGTTTGTGAGAAACTTTGATAACCAGATAAGCTTGGTCTTGTCTCATGGTGTCTCCGTCCAAACCATGTTCGAAAGGCGATGATAGGTCCAGTCCTGCGTGGAGTCTCCTGGATAAAATTTCAACCAGGAAGTCGGCTAAACAACAGGGCAAGATGCCCTAGCAGCAAACATCTAAACATCTCGAGGGAACATTTGACCATGATGCGACCTTCAATCAAATGCAAAATGAAATTACTGAGTTAAAAGCGGCCTTATAGCTTCACCAAACTAAAAAGGCCCAGTTGGAAGACGACGGCACCAGCAGACACGGCCCTACTCACAGCGAAGTTTGGCCTCTTCCTTCACCTAGGGAAGGCCTGGGCTTTTGCGCAATCCAAGAGCAGCAAAAAGAGAAATAGTCATGAGGCCATCTCAGCCTAGCAAGAATGTACCAACAAAGGTGGTCCCACGACCCCCTCAGGGCATGAAGGATAGCTCTAGGGGAAGTAGTTATTTTCTCTCATCACAATGGAGTACCGAAGAGCAATCTTTTACTTGCTCATCTCAGAAAGACCACAGCCATCAAATGGAACAGCTTAGAGGAAAAACAACTGAAGTGGTGGAAACTCACCCCTTGTGGAGTTGGCTGACACAGCTCCCCGACCGAACAGAGGGGTCGGCAAATTCCCTCGACCGAGCAGTGAAGGATCCATCCTAGCCAACTCGGCCATAATACCGAAGACAAAACCAAGTATATTTCCCTCCACCCTTTTTTTGGCTTGAATCGAGTCCTTAATACCTTCAAAGGGCTTTTTCCTGCCAAAGTTCAATTCTTACGATGCCAAGATGGACCCCAATGCATATATCAGCTACTACAGGCAGATGATAATGTTATAGAGCAGTAATGACTCCCTTATGTGTAAAGTTTTTCCATCTAGCCTTAGAGAAACTGGTTTAAGGTGGTTCGACAAACTATCAGCATCTTCCATTAATAACTGGGAAGAACTGGCCACAGCTTTCGTGGCACAATTTATAACCTGTACTAAGGTTCCCAAAGACATCGATACTCTTCGGGCGCTTAAGCGGGGCAAGAAGGAATCCCTGCGAGCCTATGCTGGTAAATATTGGGAAATATACAATGAGGTTGATCATTGAAGCGAGAAAATGAAAGTCGTGGCCTTCTGCCTGGGACTTGCTCCAGAGAGCGAACTAAAGGGTGCTCTAACGATGGAGCCACCCCAAACAATTACTGAATTGATGAGGAGGGTGGAACAATATATCCGAAAAGAGGAGGACTCGGGGATAGCCAAAATGGAGGGGGATGGAAAAATCCCCAAGAGGTCCAGTTCATAGGTTACAGAAAGCCAACCTAAACGACCAAGGGGGGATATGGGCCGAACAAATTATTTTGGGCCGAGCAGACACGATGTTGGTTACAAAAATGTGAGGATAGCCATCAACACCATATTCAAAGAGCCGATCTACAAGATGCTCCCCAGGATTAGAGAGATGCCATACTTTCAATGGCCTCCCAAGATGTCAGAAGCCTCTGTTCAGGCAGCAACCTAGGCTGGAATCTAAAAGAGATGCTCCTACCACTGGGAAAGGGGGAACCAAATAGAAGATTTTTATGCCTACAAATAGCATTTGGGAGATTTGGTTTGAAAGGGCCATCTTAAGGAGTACATCGACAGCCGAAGCCATGCAGATTCATGGGCTAATGGATCACAGTTAAAAAAATGGCCTTAGGGCCCAAGTCTAAAAACCCTAACATAACTAAGTAGTGATGGTCGTACAAGCAGTGGGGAAGAGGTTGCGATCTAACGGTCGAAGGGCTGAGATTGCTTTTATAGAGGAAGATTCAAACAGGGTTTAGCACCCTCATAATGATGCCCTGATCATAACACTAAACATGGATGGATTCAATGTTAAACGGATCTTAGTGGACCAAGGTAGCTCGGTCGAAATCATGTATTACAGCTTATTCAAAAAGCTCGGCATTGGCGAGAAAAACCTGACCCCGTCCCTGACCCCCTTGGTAGGGTTTAATTCTTAGACTGTATGGCCCTTAGGGAGGGTTACTATCCCCATCAACGTTGGGTCCATCACTATAGAGACCAATTTTCTTGTGGTGGATGTCCCTTCAGCCAATAATGCGATAGTAGGTCGGTCATGGCTTCATGAGTTGAGAAGTCGTACCCTCTACCTATCATCAAATGCTGAAATTTTTCACTAATAAGGGTGTAGAGATAATATATAGTGATCAACTCATCTCCAAAGGCTATTTTATAGCCACGCTCAAGCGTAAGCATCCAGGGGCCAAGTACAGCTAATGGAGGTCCTTGATCAGCCAGTTCTGGAGGACATCAGCATAACGGCTGAGCATAAGGCTGTGGAAGACCTTCTCACCATTCCTATCATAGGGGTGTTCCCGAAAATTTCTTCATGATTGGCTCCAACATGGGGGATGAAGAAAAGACTCAACTAGTGGATTTCCTCCACGCAAACCTTGAGGTCTTTGCTTGGACTCCATATGAGATGCCAGGAATTGATCCCACGTTCATTCATCATCAACTCAATGTTAATCCGGCCTTTAAGCTGGTGAAACAAAGAAGCGGGCTATCTACTCCTTGGTACACTGAGGCCATAGTGGAGGAAGTTGCTAAGATCCTTGAGGCAGAGGCCATAAGGGATGTACAGTACCCTGATTGGCTGTCCAACACAATTGTCGTAAAGAAGAAGATGGAGAAGTGGAGGGTGTGTGTAGATTTTACCAATCTGAATAAAGCATGCCCAAAAGATAGTCTTCTTCTCTAGAAATAGACCAACTGGTGGATTCCACGGCCAGGCATGCGAGGATGAGTTTTCTTGACGCATATCAAGGATATCACCAGATTGCAATGTTTGAGCCGGACCAAGAGAAAACTGCTTTAATTACCCCCAGGGGTACTTATTGTTATATTGTCATGCCTTTTGAGTTGAGGAACATCGGGGCTTCTTATCAATGGATGGTCATAAAGATGTTCGGCCATATAATGGGCCGAACAATGGAGGCATACATCGATGATATGGTCATCAAGACCAATGCACAGATCAATCACTTGGCAGACCTACATGAGGTGTTCAATATCTTGAAATGACACAAGCTGCGGTTGAACGCCTCCAAGTGTGCCTTCGACATCAGCTCGGGTACGTTCCTCGATTTCATGGTCACTCATCATGGCATAGAGGCCAACCCCGACCAGATCATCACACTTTGGGCCGTACAGAGGCCCACTCCTGTCAAGAAAGTACAATAAATAACAGTGATAACTGTAGTTTTGAATCGGTTCTGTTGGTCCGTATATGAACAACCTAGAGGGGGGTGAATAGGTTGATGGCAACTATTTCGATTTAAAAGCCTCTCTTTAAAATAACTTCCTTTAGAAAACTTCCTATTGCACTTATATGATAAATAAACATGCAGCGGAAAATAAACAAATAAAGTGCAATAATAAAGAAGATGAGAGAAAGAGAATGCAAACCACAAAGACACCAAGGTTTATAGTGGTTCGGCCAAATCCCGGCCTACGTCCACTCTCTCAAGATCACACTTGAGGATTC
>JAUTBS010388720.1:0-10309 GCA_032361285.1 Aequorea victoria | reverse complement strand
TCACTGGATCTTCAAAGGTGTCAACACTTCTAGCTTTTGTGTCGACACTTCTTCACAATTCTTCTGAATGTTTCGACACTTTTGTTTTTTGTGTCGACACTTCTTCATTAAAAAAGAAGTTTGAAGCTTGATTCTGTAAGGTCCTAAAAATTAACTTTTTGCACAAAATAAGCATTAGTAACTTCAAATCAATTATTGTTATAAGCCAAAATCAAGGATATGATATAATTGAATAACTTTGGGTCAACAAACTGATAATAGCGGAAAACTCAAATCCAAACATAAATGCAATCTGATAAATATCCATACAACATACATGTACAAACCCAAAAGAAGACTAAACTAAAAGGTCTTCATCTCACAACAGATCTTTCATCTGACACTATGGACCAACTTCTATCCCAAGCTAAAATCTGTAACCACAAAGGTTATAGGAGAGTAGACTTAACATCATAATCAAGGGCATACAACAGTAGAGTATAATCATGCATGTTTTCTTATAGAAACAACCATTATATGAGAAAACACACTCATGATTCGGCTCACTAGCCAACACATACCGTTTATCAAAACCCTCATGCTTTTACACACGATCTAACGACCACACAAAAGATTTAAATATGCTTTTAAACCTTTTCAACACACACGGCCCTACGACCAAACTTCCATGATGTAAAAACCATTTCAAACCTGGCTCTACGACCTATTTTATGTTCATGATGAAACATACATACACATATGCACAATCGGCCTAACGGCACGTAAAAGATACTATGATACAACCATCACATCTGGCCCAACGACCAAAAATAGCTTAAAAGTTTTCAACCGGCCCAACGGCCCACAACCCATTTAGAAAAATATTATTAGATTTCTAAACCCAAGGCTCATTAGCCTAACATGTATAATGCTTAATAGCAATACATATATTTTCACTAGCACACACATATGACATCGTCAAGTAGTCATTTAATCTCATGATCGAGAGTTCTGAAGGTACCGTTACCTCACTACAACACTTTTATTTTAGAGTGGCATGTATGAGGGCCACTCATCCACACCAGTGGTAGGTGCTTGTCCACCACTGGACCACCGCCTAACTTAGGGGCACCCACACACGGGGCAATACCTTTATTGGAAAATCCAATACCCACACAAGGGGAAAAGCCTTTAAGGCTATCCAAACACCCACTTAGGGGCAATGCCACTATGACTACTACGCCCTTATCACCTTTGGGCTCGGGATGGTTACCTGCTTAACTTGGCACTTTTTTGATAAAATAGTACATCCACACACACACAAGCAACTCATGCTCACACTCTTTGTATAGACAAACTACTTTTTCCAACCACACAAGCAACACATACTCACACTCTTTATAAGTAAAGAGAAACATAATTTTAAAAACACGAGCCACATATGCTCATAACATATTTCTCACAAAACTTCTTTCAAACATGATGATAAATGCATAACACAATACATATAGAAAAACATACTCATAGGTGCATATAAAACATTTCAAAATATGCTAGTCATTATGATTCGGCTAGTCACTCTCACCTGATATCCGTGTCTCAAGGATCACCTCATCAAATGGGAGACGTCGCTCCACTGTCTACGGTCATCTTTCGGGAGCTAAACATTGTCATAACTCATGAATGAGTACTAATACATGCCTCATATGCATCCTAAGTCTTATTTCTTAGATCCCATGATCATTTTATGACTCATCGTTTCACTCGGAACACCACATCTTTGTTTATTAAAGTCTTTCCCATTTTACCACACTTGGTAAATTCATTTTATCATCTTAAACCTTTATAATCAATTATGTTAAGATTTCAGGGGTTAGATATGAATATTATCTATAACTTTCATGAAGAAACCTAAGGTCAAAAGTAGCCAAAAAGGCCCCAAAACAACATAGGAAGAAAAGCTATTTTTACACTTTGAGTCGACTCAGAACTGAGTTGGGTCGACTCACTTACCATCTGGGTCGACTCACCTTCCCTTCAAGTCGACTCAGGATGCCCACAGAGGGGTCTAGGTCAAGGCATGGGCTGAGACAGCTCAACTCATAGGCGCTGGGCTGGGGTTGGGTTGACTCACACAAGGCTTGGGTCGACTCACGATGTACACTGGGGGTTTGGGTCGATGCGAGTGTCAACATACATCAGCTCATGCACGCTGGGCGCCAACTTGGGTCGACACCACAGAGGCTTGGGTTCTCAGACCCTCGCCTGTCAAAACTGTCGAGAGCATAAACTTTTGTGTCGACTCACAAGGCTTCGTGGGTCGACTCAGGCCCTCGCCTGATAAACAACAGAGACCGAAATGCTTTGAGTCGACACCCCATCCTCAAAGGGTCGACTCACACCGTCGACTAAGAAAAGAACTGAGGCTAAACAATTTTGAGTCAACTCACACCCCAAATGGTTTGACTCAATTCTCAGAAAAGAGAATACTATGTTTTCTGATGTTCTGTTCTAAGGCTCCGTTTGGGAGAAAAATATATTTTTAGGTTCAACACTCTTAGGGTATACCACATCCATCATCCTTCTTTCCCAAAATCCCAAACATACCCCACTCCAACACCTCTAAAGGGTCATCTATTATGATTATTAACACATTAACTCTCAATTTTTCTTCCATAGATGAACTCTAAGATGGATACAAGGAAGATCCACCTATATGCATGAACTACCAACTCAAAACACAACATGGGTTTTCCTTCCCCAATCAAAAAGGGATTTAGATCTTACATTTCAAAGGAGATCATAGATCGAGCTCCTTCTTCCACCGATTTCTTCTCACTGGGTCCTGTAAATCCAAAACCCACTCTCGAAAATGCTGGGACATCTTTAGCTCCAAAAGCACCTCGATGTTCTCTTACTCTTCTTCTTCTCTTCCTCTGCTTTTGGTTTGAGATCCTTCCCACTCTTTGCATCATTTTCTTCGTCTCTCCACGAACCTTCTCACACCGTCTTCTTCCTCTTTTTCTCTCTCTAGAACACAGATGACTTTTGAGTACAAAGTCTCAGATTTTTCCCAAGAGGGATTCACACACTCCCAGCTGACACTCCCATCTAGAAAAGATGGAACACAGAGTGATGGGACAACATAGGGATTTAGGGTTTAATCTCCTACATCAGTCTCTCTTTGCAACACTCCACTTCAGCCCATCTTGGCCCTTTAAAAGCATCATGATCTTTTTGGGATTAAACAACTTTTGCATAAAAATGCATTTCAGTCCTTCTTGATTTAGGATTTAAGAATCAAATCTTATTAATATTCCAATTAAAGAATTGGGTCCTTTTTATATTTATATTTTTAATTTCATCATTAATCTTGGCCATAATTCAAACAAAGCCTCTCTTTGGGCCTTAAACTGGATTAATTATCTTTTAAGATTTTTTTGAAAAAATACGGGATGTTACACAATCGATGGTCCTGGATCACACCTCAAGTTCTGTGCAAATCAGAGGTCGTTTAGGCCACTCACAGTATCTAACTACCTCTAAATATGTTGTATCGAGTCCGAAATAGAATCCAAAATGAAATTCCACCAAAAATATTCATTCACAATCCTTAGTCCCCATACCAAATTTTAGGCAAATTCGAGTTCGTTTGGTTGGTCAAAAATTACCCTTGAAACCCCTATTACCGTCCAAGCTAAATACCCTACACAAAAATGGGTAAATAATTTGGCAAATTTAAGCCTGAGGTTGCGTCCAGAACATTAAAAAATCCATAGGAAGACCCCCAGGTCAAACCACATGCACTGGATCCCAAACAGTGTCCCGTGGATCGAAACAGATTGGCTTTTCATGGACCCAAAGCAATTGCGCGGCCCAGTTGTGTCGTAGAAAAAAAGTATGGCCCGAAAGAGATCACGTGACCCAAAATTCACGTGTCAACACATTGTGGTGGTTGCGACACAAGGGACCGTAGCCTACGACACATGTGTGTCGTAGGGACCTAATTTTTTCTATAAATAACAGCATACCCCCTTCACTTCTCACCCCTTTCCAGTCCGAAAAACATCTTTCTCCTTCTTATTTCTCTCTCTAGAGAAAGCATTCTTGGCACAAAATCCCTGTTGACAAGTTGATGCCGCAACTTCTGGTCTTGACGCCCCGGTTATGCTAGTTTTTTTCCAAAATATCTCCAAAGTTTGTAATATTTTCTTAATCTCTGCCTTTTTAAATACTTCTCTAGCATGTCCTTGTCCCTTCAATACATAGAATAGAAATCCTAGTTTTCCATTTTACGTCATTACTCTGTCCATTTTCATGTAAATAAACTGTCATTCTTCTATTTCACGCTGTTACTTTGCCTATTTTCATATAAAATAAACTGTTATTTTTTTATTTTATGTTGTTACTCTGCCCAATTTCATACAAAATAAATTATCATTTTTCCATTTTACGTTGTTACTCTATCTGTTTTCATAAAAAATAGACTGTTATTTCTTTATTTTACGCCATTACTCTGCCCATTTTTATAGAACTTATCTCTTGCATATCATGCATTTCAACTAAAACATTCCATATACGAAAGCTCTGTCAACACATCAACATTCTTTTTATAGCCTAAGAGAGTATGCGCTATATTTTCCACTTTGATGGATCTTCTATATCAGAAATCTGAATGCTAGTACAATAACAAGCACGACTGAGTGTTGCCCAAATATTTTTTCAAACATAAAACTCTTTTTACACCCTAAGAGAGTATGCTCTACAGTTGCCATCTCGATGGATCTTCTGTATCAGAAATTTGAAATTTAGTACAATACAAGTATGACAGAGTGCTCCCCAAAACATAAAACTCTTTTTACAATCTAAGAGAGTATACTCTATAGTTACCATCTCGGTAGATCTTCTATATCAGAAATTTGAAAGCCAGTACAATAACAAGCACGATAGAGTGCTGCCCAAATACTTTTTCATCATAACATTATTTTTATGTATTCTTTTCACTATAAAATCTATCTTTCACGCAATTACTTTTCTCAAATATTCCAAACTCCATAAACAAAATTGTTAGTCCTAAGATTTAATAAATCTTTAATTGATTTTAATGATAACAAACAAGACATTTGATAAGTTAAAATATTTTTAAATATCTCTTGATATAAGCTTTAAATCAAAGTACGTTCAAAAAGTTTATATAATTATTTATATTCATTATGGTTAACACTCATGATTGGGGTTGACCTTATATTTAATGAGTTTTGAAGTTATTTCAAGTGAAAAACTATGTGTTAAAATAATTACGAGAAATAATAATTTAATTTTTAAACAGAGCACTATCTCAGGATCAAGACATAAATCTTTCAAAATTTTTGAAGGGTTTGAGTCGACCCAAAGTCTTGCATGAGTCAACCCAAAGTGATAGCCTCTTGAAATCTCCTGCAGACTTTCTTCAGAAGCGACCATGAGTCGATCCAAAATATTTTATGAGTTGACCCAAGATAAGTAACTTTTTAGATCTATTCTCTACATCGACCATGAGTTGACCCACCATCATGATGAATCGACCCAAGCTTTGAGTTCAAAGAGTTTGAGCTGAAGTGCATCAGGCCACGCATCGACTCAAAGGCAAAGACAATATGTGAGTCGACCCAAGAGAAGACATGAGTCGACCCAAAGTGACTATAATTCAGTAAAATTGTAGAGACATCATGTGAGTCGACCCAAGGAAGACGTGAATCGACCTAAGGCAGATATGAGTTGAGGCACAACAACTCTCAAGTCGACACAAGTATCAATTCAAAGGAAAAAACTTGTGTGAATCGACCCAAGCTTGATATGAGTTGACACACGGATGTTTGTCTGCAATAAAGTCGAGACCTCATCATTACGAGTTGACCCAAACATCAAGACAAGCTGACCCACGGGCGAAGGATCCAAAATATAAGAACATTAAGTCAACTTAGTCTCAACGTGAGTCGACCTAAGGGTTCAAAATAAGTAAATCAGCGTGAGGATCACGCCTGTTTATAACTGTGTTATTTTCAACGGCTATATTGGAGCTCAAAATTATATAAATGAGTGTCTATCAATCATTCTATGATAAGATATCACAAGAAATCACTGATTCAATCGATCAAAGAGCTGTCATTTTTCTAGATCTGTTACTCTGAGAAAACCCTAGCCGTCACAATTCATCATTCTCTTTGGTTTTCTATTGTGAGATACTCTGCTATATTTACTCTTCTTAGAGAGTTTTCTGATCATTATTTGTATAAAAAACTTATTATCAAATAATTATAAAGCGGGGGTGAGTCACCCTTGACTATTCTTTGTGTGTGGTAAAGCATACAAAGAGAAGATCACAAGTGCTAAAAGCATGGTGACTTTATAACGCAACTTGATGAATCTTTGTAAAAGGTTTGAACACATCCGTAGTGCTTGAAGATAGTGAAAAATACTCAAGAAAAGCTTGAGGAGTGAATGTAAGCTTGAATAGCCGAACCACTATAAAATAGACGGTGTCATATCTCTTTATCTCTTCCTCTCTATATTATTTGTTTGTGCTTATATATATATATATTGCTTGCTCGCTCGCTTTATATTATTTAAATAATTTTTAAATAAGAAGAATATTTTTTTAAAAGGCCCTATTCACCCTCTCTCTGGGGTCATTTTTTGAATAATAATTGGTATTAGAGTCTCGTATCTTATTATTGACTTAACAGTCTAAGAGGATCCTATGAAAACTTCTGTTGGAATCACCCTCTATTCAATGGAACAAACTATAACTACTGAAAAACAAAAATAAAAATATACATACAAGTAGTAGATTGTGAGCTATGAAAAATCACTATGTATGGTCCTAAAAGACCTGTTAAAGTGACTGAAAGAACAACTGTTCCAAAAGATGAATTAGAATGAATGAAAATGATATTAGAGTAATGCAACGAAACTCTAGGGCAATAAATTTTCTATACTATGCCTTAGATCTAAATGAATTCAATAGAATATCCATATGTGAAACAGTAAAAGAAATATGGGATAAATTTAAAATAACTCATGAAGGCATAAACCAAATTAAAAAGTCTAAAATCAGTATATTTGTGCGTAAGTATGAATTATTCGAGATGCATGGTAGTGAAAATATTTCTAGCATGTTTACTCGATTTATTAACATCATCAACTCTTTGAAATCTCTTGGCTAAATATATACTAACATAGAAAATGTGAGAAGAATTCTTAGGTCTTTGCCAAAAGGCTGGGATGCAAAGGTCACAACAATTCAAGAAGCAAAACACCTCAATATGCTTATCCTTGATAAACTCATAGGGTCATTGATGACACATAAGATTGTCATGAAAGAAAGGTTGAAAGAAGAGGAACCAAAGATAAGGAGAGATATGACACTAAAATCTTCACATCAAGAGTCATCTGACAAAGAAGACTCAAGTAACTGCGACAATGAGAATGAAGACATGGCATCCTTAACCGAAAGTTCAACAAGTTTCTTAAAAGGTCAAGAAACTTCAAAAGAAAACTTTTTAAAAAAGATTTCAATAAGGGAGAATAAAGCAAAAATGACATGACCAAGAAGGACCCGCTCATATGTTTCGAATGTAAGAAATTAGGGCACTTTAAGGTAGACTGTCCTCTTTTAAAGAAAGAGAAGCCCAAAAGATTCAAGAAAAAAATTATGAAAGTCACATGGGATGACTCGGATGAAAGTCAAGAAGAATCAATATCAAGCGATGAGGTGATCGTAAATCTCTGTCTCATGGCCAATGAAGAAGATGACAGTGAGGATGAGGTAATCTCTAACTTAAATGACTATGATGAACTTCTAAATGCTTTTAATAAATTACATTGTGAATTTAAAAAGATTGAATTAAAAAATAGAATTCTTAAAATAAAAATTACTAATCTTTCAAAAGATCTTGAAAAATTAAAAGTTTTAAATGAAACATTAATTCTTGAAAAAGAAAATCAACACACAATCATGACATAACTTTTCTAGAAAAAGAAAATGAAACTTCAAAATTAAAAGCAAATGACTTATTTGGGATTGTCACAAAGTTTACAAAAGGTGAAAAAAACCTTAACAAACTTTTAAGGTAACAAAGATATGTTTACAATGAGGCCGACATAGGTTATGAAGGATCTAACGATCAAGATTTTAAAAAAAACCTAACAACTCATGAAATATCATGTTGTGAATATTGTGGTAAATTAAGACATATTAAAAAAAATTGTAAAGATAAAAATAAAATCTGGGTTCTTAAAAGAACCCATCCTACAAAAATTAACATTGAATGACTCAAGAAAAAGTGAGTACCAAAAGAAATTATTTGAATGATTTTGTAGGTGTGCTTAAAGTCTACTCCACACAAGGGCAAGTGATTTCTAAATAGTGGATGCTCCCGACTTATGATGGGCGATAAAAACAAATTTATTTTAATTATACCAAGGAATGGAGGACATGTAAGCTTAGGTAATAACTCAAAAGGTAAAATTCTCGGAGTTGACACCATTGATTTAAGAGAATGACTTGAAAGGAATAAGTTCAATGACGTGACCATTGACACCTCTGAACCAAATAATGAGAATGGAGAGAAAAATCAACCACAAATTGAGACATCTTATAGAAGGTTGATTAAAAATCATCCAAAAAATAAATAATTGGTGAGCCAATAAAATGGTAACCACTCGCTCTCTTGCTAGAGATATATGTAATCATTTAGCCTTTATATCTCAATTTGAACCCAAAAACATATAAGAAACCAAAAATAATGAATATTGAATAAATAGCATGCAAGAAGAATTAAATCAATTTCAAAGAAATAAAGTGTGGACCCTAGTTCCTAGACCTAGAGATAATACTATCATAGGAACAAAATAGGTATTTAGAAATAAGAAAGATGAATCGGACAATATTGTTAGAAACAAAGTTAGATTTGCAACCCAATGTTATAATCAAGAGGAAGGTATAGATTATGAAGAAACGTATGCTCCTGTAGCTAGATTAGAAGCCATACGTATGTTATTAGCATTTGCATGCCAAAAAAAAATTTACATTATTCCAAATGGACGTTAAAACTGCTTTCTTAAATAACTATATCAATGAAGAAGTATATATAAAGCAACTTTTTGATCTTAAAAATTATAAATACCCGAATCATGTATTTAAACTGTCAAAAGCTTGATATGGGTTAAAATAAGCTCCAAGATATTGGTTTGAAAGATTAAGCGAATTTTTAATACAAAATAATTTTTCTAGAGGAAAACTTGATTCAACACTTTTTATTAAACAAAAGGAAAAGGACATGCTTCTAGTACAAATTTATGTTGATGATATCATTTTTGGAGCTATTAATGAAAATTTGTGTAAAGAGTTTGCTAAGATTATGCAAAAAGAACTTGAAATGAGCATAATGGGTGAGCTCAACTTCTTTCTTGGACTTCAAATCAAGCAAACAAATGATGAAACATTCATAAATCTAGCCAAGTACGCAAAAGAGTTATTAAAGAGGTTTAAAATGGAGGATGCAAAGCCATGCACAACTCCTATGAGCACATCGACAAAGATTGATAAGGACAAGAAAGGTAAATCAATTGATAGTAAAAAGTATCGATGTATGATTGGAACCCCTTCTTTACTTAACTGTTAGTCGTCCTGGTATAATATTTAGTGTTTGTCTATGTGCTAGATATCAATCTGATCCAAAAAAATCACATCTAATTGTTGTAAAAAGAATCCTTAGATACCTTGTAGGATCAATAAATCTATTTTTATGATATCCCAAGAACACATCTCTTGAAATATTAAGTTTTTCGGATGTCAATTTTTTCAGTTGTAGATTAGACCATAAAAGTACTAGCGGATCATGCCACTTCTTAGGAAATTCATTAGTTTTGTGGTTTTGTAAGAAACAAAATTCAGTAACTATCTCAACTACCGAAATCGAATACATAGCTATAGAAAATTGTTGTGCTCAAGTAATTTATATGAAACAACAATTGGAAAATTTTAATTTGAAATATCATAAAATTTTAATAAAATATGATAATACAAGTGCAATTAGCTTAGCTAAGAATCCCATTCAACATTCAAGAACTAAACACATAGAGGTAAGACACCACTTCATTAAAAATCATGTGCAAAAGGAATATATCTTTTTAGAATTTATAAGTACGAAACACCAATTAGCGAATATATTCACTAAACCTTTAAATGAATTTTTTTTAATTACATTAAAGGTGAATAAGGAATGTTAAATCCATGAAAATCTGCATGTTTCCTTAAATCTTCATTTTTTTTTTGTATTCAATGGTT
>JAUTBS010388609.1:0-10309 GCA_032361285.1 Aequorea victoria | reverse complement strand
TATATGTGATGCGATCATGAGGTGAATTTTTTGGGATGTGAAAAAGTCCAAAGGAAAGTCTACCTCAGGTGGTGACTTTGGTCAGTTAAGGAAAAGGACCGTGAAAACCGTGTTGACCTTAATAGTTGACTCAACGGTTAAAGAAAAGTACCGATGAAACTTCGTGTTAACCTTAACTGGAATCGTGTAGAGAATAAACCCGGGCACCAACCCGTGGTTACTCTAATGTCGATATTGGATCTAAGGGTCAAGAGACCCCGAGTAAATGTGGCATTGATACTTTGTTTGCACAGATTATTTCTGTTGCCAGATTATTTTATTCTCACTATTGTTTGAGCATGTCGCCTGTACCATATTTATTTATTTTTATGATACTATTATCATATGAGGACTCTTGACGTCTAAATTTTGAGAAAAAAAATGAAAAAGAAAATTTATATTTTCAAAGGAATAAAAATAAAATATTTTGCAATTAGATGAACTGAAGGGTGTTTACCCATTTTTATTATGCTGTATACTCTATGCTATGTTATTTATCATACACTCTATTTTATTCCTGTTTTAGAACTGTATTGTACTATCATGATTCCATTCACTAATTTTTACTGATGTGACATTATAACATTTTTCAGGTAACACGTGAGTTGATGGACTGCTGCGGGGATCCACTTTTTGACCTCTAGGACATTATCATTTTAGCTTCCGCATTAATTATTTTATTATTCATTTATTTCAGTACTGTTGAGTACATTTATTAGTTGATGCTGCGACATAATTTATGGATATTTGTAGGCATGTTTTGACCCACTGGTTATACATTAGAATTTCATTAATTAATTAAATGAAATAAATAGTTTTTAATTAGTAAATAGATTACTAATTATATTTTTGACTTTCTTGGTTCGTTGGGCCAATGGCCATGATCCATGGCCAGTCAATGTTCCAAATTCGGGGCGTGACAGATATAATCATCAATATGTGTGGGAAACTATCAACAATCATAAGATCTCCTTGGGCAAAATAAGTAACCAATGTCAATATAAATATTTCTCGGAACAATTTTGACTCGTTGGATCCAATATCGAACATAGAGTTACCACAGGATGGCGCCTGAGTCTTTTCCCTAGACGATTCCAGTTCAGATCACTGGAGGCCCCGAATTGATTTTTAGGGAACACCTTCCCCAAATACCTCCTAGGAGTCTTATCTTTTTATTTTAAAAATAGAATCCAGTTGTCATCCCATACACATCACATGTACAGAGAACTTTTTTTACAAAATTTTTGAATTCTTGTCTTCTCTTTCCTTAGTTTATTATTCATGAATTTATTCTCTTATCCTTTTATTATTTAAAAATTTTAGAATATATAATTTAATTTATTTAATTTAATTTTAATTATTTAAATTAATTAATTTATGTAATTTATAGTATTTTATCGTATTTGTGACGTGGTTTTATGTAAATACGAGAGCCTAATTGAACCTCATTCAAAAATAACAATGTTTTTAAGCATTTAGAAAAACGTAAAACAAAGTATGCAATCATACTAATTTGGTTAAACTAAATGAATAACCCATATTATAAATAACTGACTCAGCCCTTCCCCAACTCACCCAAATTATGAAACTTCCAACTATTAGAAGATAATAAATACACTAGAATAATGTTAATAACAATCAGGCTGACTTGGGTTACGTACGAACCAAACCTAGACTTAAGAAGAAGTTATTTAATTCAATATTTTCATAAATTTTATTTTACCAGCTCAAATGTAAACACATGCCGAACCATCCAACCCCCAATTACAGTTCCCCATCAAAAATTAAAAAAAAAAAAATCAAATGTATTCAAGTTGCTTAGGCATCACAATGGCCGTGCTACTTGTTTTAAATCCGACCGATTTGGCATTCGGGTTGAAAATCATGTCCTTAAGTTTATCTTTCTCTTTTTTAACAAGAAAAACTCAACTATAACTTGTTTTTCTCGTCACCGTGAACAAAAAACCATTATTCACTAAGAGTCATGCTAACGACAGCCCATTGTGGACTGTCGTTAAGAGCCTAATGGGATTAAAAAAATTCTAATAACAATACACATTTAGAGGTAGAACTTACCACTTTCACAAATATCAATATATTTTTACAAATATCAATACACATTTTATCTCTTAACGGCATCGCTAAGGACTATCGTTAGCATTCTCTATTTACTAATGCAGTAGGTGTTCATCTAGAAGAGGATTGGAACTGCGACCTTCCAAAATGACACAACTAGTCCTCGACGATAAAGATGCATTGCATCTAAACATGTTCCTCACAGAATGCTCAAACAGTGAAAGAGGATTTAGCACAAGAAACCTACGTGAGCTTGACGTTTTTCCACCATACAGTGCTTCTAAAACGGCGAGTCTGCTTTCTAAAGTTATTTCCTTGCATATTGGCAGTTTTATCAACCAACAACTCCAAGCGATCACCTCTCTCTAAAACTTTATCAATGTTTTCTATCATGACATTCCGCACCTGTTAGATGAAAAGACATCAAAATTTAATACTCAAAATATGTAATGGTCCAAGAATAATGTCATGCGCTATAAGTTCATACATATAGTGGGAGGAAAAATGAGATTTGACTTAATAAAACTGGTTAATGAGGGGTTCCATCCCAATCAATTGTAAAGTCTTCAAGCATGTCATAGCTGCCATTTGCAGCCATTGACGACTTCTGCAGCAATTGTTGACGATTGGGCAGAGGAATTTAGATTGATCTGAAGATTGGGTTGGACGATTGAAAATTGGATTCGTTGGATATTTGAAGATAAGATCGTTGGAGATTGAAGACAAGGATATAATCTTATCCTCGTGGAAGAAAATCACCTCAGAGCCTATTTAAGGAAGCCTCTGTATTGAGTAGAAGGCAGAGTTGGAGGGAACGAACAGAGCAATGTAATTCTCTGTTGTAAGGTTCAATCGATCGATTCGATCGGGGTTTGAAAGTATTGAGTTTTGATCTACCTATTTGTATGGGTGTGTGAGAGTTTGATTCAGAGAGAGTTGAGTTGTTCAGAGAGAGCGTTATCTCTCTCCTCCTCTCAATTATTTCTTCACCGTTTATTAATCTCATTTTGTTCTCGCTCTCCGTGGACGTAGGCTATTGAATCGAACAACGTAACTCATCGTCTATTGTATGTATGATTGCTTTCCGTGTGTAGTGAACGGTCCCAACAAAGTGGTATCAAAGCGTAGGTGAAGCATCGGTGAGCTTCTGCAAACTTTGCCAAGCTTCGATAGTTTTTGCTCAAACTAAAAGTTGATCGGAATCAACTTTAGACCACACCCCGAGGAGCGTCTCCCTAAGAGGAGTACACAGAAAAAAATAGTCACCGGAGGGTCCTTCACGCACCCCCATGCGTCGGCCAAGCACCGGAGAGTGAGGGCCACTCTCGGCCACACGCGCCCACGCGTCTTCTTCCTCAGGTTGAGTTAACTCGTGAGTCAACTCGCGAGCCCCACTGAGCCGTGTGTCGAGTCAAGTCAAGCCGTGAGCCGCATCTACCGTTGACCTGCCGTCGTCGGCGTTGACTTGCCAGAGTCCGGCGTTGACCACATTGACCGGCGTTGACTTTTTTGCCGGATGAGATTTTGGACCCCGAACGCGAGTTTTTGACCGCTCTTCGCGAGATTTTGACCCGGGATCACGAGATATTGATTTAAAGCAAAGGTTTTACCTATGTAGAAGATGTATTAACTTTTTAACTTTAATTTTACTCCAAAATAGTCTAAATATTGTGTCGTACAGCCAATATTTTGACCGTTTTTATGAGTTTTGTTCTCTTTTCTCATAAGACTTTGCCCAGATATTATTCCCACTGTAAAGAGTGAGTCCCGTCTCCTAGATAAGTAGTTGAGATGGAAGACACTATCCCAGGAGTTATGATTAAGATTTCAGCATCAAACTTTGCTATATGAAAGCCGCGAATGGATGATATTTTCTATTGCAAAGACTTGTACGACCTCTTGGAGAAAGACAGTGTTATGCCCGCTGAAAAGACAGACGCCGACTGGACAAAGATGAACTAAAAAGCTATTAGTCTTATCCGATAATGGATCGGCCATAGTATTATTCATTATGTCGCTCAAGAGACGAGCACTTTTTACCTCTGGAAGAAGTTAGAGGCCATGTACCAGTCAAAGACGGCCCGGAACAATGCCTTATTGATGAGGCGACTTGTCAACCAGAAGTTAAGGTTTGAAAGCTCTGTAGCCGGACACACCAGTGAATTTCAGAACTTGGTGAACCAGCTTGTGACCATGGGAATGACGCTTGATGATGATTTTAAGCTTTATTGCTCCTTAGCTCCTTACCAGACAAGTGGGAGACATTGGTGGTATCTCTCAGTACTTGTACTAAAGGAAAGTTGACCATGAATATGGTCCAAGATGCTTTGTTCAACGAGGAATCCAGAAGGAAGAAAATGGGCGTGAATCAGCCCCAAGCCCTCGTTACGAAGAACAAAGGAGGAAACCGAGGAAGGAGCAGTGGCAGAAGCAGAGGTGAAAGAAGGTCTCAGGGTAATGATAAATCCAAAGACATCAGTAGCCAGTTCAGATCCAAAGTCCAGTGATGGATGTGGTCGGGAGGGCCATATTAAGAGATTCTGTAAATTTCAGAAGGTGGAGTAACACCTCAATCAAGCAGAACGTAGCGGATACCAGCACATCAGCCACTGTATTAGAGACTTTTGTATACTTTGTCAATGAAGAATGTCTCCATCGTGCAGACCACGGCACAGAGTGGATCATTGATATAGTGACCTCCTACCATGTCACTTCCCAGAGAGAGTTCTTCAATTCTTAAAAAGATGGAGACTTTGCTACAGTTAGAATGGGCAACGACAGCCATTCTAAGATCGTGAGAGTTTGGGAGATTTTCATCCAGACAAGCGTTGGAAGCAGGATGGTGCTGGGAGACGTGAAACATATTCCTGATGTACGTCTCAATTTTTTATCAGGAAGTGCTCTAGATCGCATGGGATATAAGAATGCCTTCGGAAATAATCGCTGAATGCTGACCAAGGAAGCGCTAGTTGTAACACGAAGGCAGGCATGATGTACGCTCTTTAAGACTCAGTTGAAGATCTACTCAGATAGCCTATATGCCGTTGATGGTGAGGCTTCACTGAACCTATGGTACAAGTGACTAGCCCATGTAAGTCAAAGATATTTGGAGATTCTGGCAAAAAAGGCGCTCATTCTCTTTGTCAATGGTATGAACCCTTGTGAGGACTGTTTATATGGGAAACAGTCAAGGGTGATGTACAAGTCATTTTTGAGGAACAGATTAGAAGTGTTGAGTCTGGTACACTCTGATCTTTATAGACCTGTGGAATAAGATATTTTTGGAGGTAGAAAGTATTTCTTGACTTTTATTGACGATGCATCAAACATGATATGGGTGTATTTCCTGAAGATCACTGATGAGGTATTCTAGTATTTTCAAAGGTTCCATACAATGGTGGAACAAGAGATCGGGAAGCATTTGAAGTGTCTCCACACGGACAATGGTGGCAAGTACATGACAAACGAGCCTAGAGTCTATTATGTTGAACAAGGTATTCTGCACAAGAAGACAGTCCCCGGAACACCCCAACATAATAAAGGTGCAGAGAGAATGAATTGCATATTATGGAGAAAGCTAGACGTATGCTCAGAATGGCCAAGTTGCCTAAACTATTCTAGAGAGAAGTCGTCAATTTTGTATATTATTTGCTGAACTGATCACCATCTATCCTGCTGAATTCTGAGACACCCGAGAAGATCTGAATTGGCACAGATGTCTCGTACTCTCATCTGAGAGTGTTCGAATGTAAGACGTTTGCTCATTTGTCGAGGGAGCAAAGATCCAAACTCGATGACAGGTACACTCTATGCATTTTTTGTGGGCTATGGAGATGCCAAGTTTGAAGTCAGATTATGGGATATTGAGACGAAAGAAGTGATCCGGTACAGAGATGTGGTTTTCCACGAAATCTAAACGATTGAAGACTTTGTCTTGAAGCTAACAAAGTCTATCAGTGCCACAGTACCAGCTCTTGTATAAGAAGGTGACACGAAGGAGGTATAAGATCCAGAAGCAGTAGGAGAAGGTATTGAGCAAGGAAAGCATACCCCTCCACCAGATGTTGAGGTAGAAAGTGTTGAGCAGGGTGAACAGACCCCTCCACTAGAAATCGATCAAGTGGGTGTTAAGATGGAAGTGCAAACCCCTCCACCAGTGATCGAGTAACCTCAGGAAAGAACGACAGGAGAGCACATGCCGCCGACTAGAGATCCTACTTCTAATGATATGACATCTGATGGGGATCCTGAAGGTTATCAGGAGGCACTGACCCAGAGGAAGAAAGGCCAGAGAGGAGCAAGATGTGAAGTTAGTAGATATGTACTCTGACAGGAATCCTCCAAGCATACTGATGATAGTTGTGTCCAGGGACAAGCGCGATGGTTACAGAGATCTGAATGGAATGAACTCCAATGGAAGGGTCCGACAACACATCCTCTCCCATGGGGTTTGAGGGGGGGGAATTGAGGGGTTCCATCCCCATCAATTGTAAAGTCTTCAAGCATGCCACAGCTGCCATTTGCAGCCATTAACGACTTCTACAGCAATTGTTAACGATTAGGTAGAGAGATTTGGATTGATCTGAAGATTGAGTTAGACGATTGAAGATTGGATTCGTTGGATACTTGAAGATAAGATCGTTGGAGATTGAAGACAAGGATAGGATCTTATCCTTATGGAAGAAGATCACCTTAGAGCCAATTTAAGGAAGCCTATGCATTGAGCAGAAGGTAGAGTTGGAGGGAACGAACAGAGCAATGTAATCCTCTATTGTAAGGTTCGATCGGGGTTTGAAGGCATTGAGCCTTGCTCTGCCTATTTGTATGGGTGTGTGAGAGTTTGATTCAGAGAGAGTTGAGTTGTTGTTCAGAGAGAGCATTATTTCTCTCCTTCTCTCCATTATTTCTCTACCGTTTATTAATCTCATTTGTTCTCGCTCTCCGTAGGCGTAGGCTATTGAGCCGAACCACGTAACTCCTCGTCTATTATGTGTACGGTTACTTGCCGTGTGTAGTGAACCGTCCCAATAGTTAACATGGTTAATAGTAAAGACTACAGATCATAGTTACTACAGGGTCTAAATCATCAAATTGTTTATTCAAGAAAGAAATCCCAACCAATATGAATCACCCATTCCAATTAAACACCACACAAGGTCAAACACAAGCAATTACAGATACGCTAGCTAAATTGAACTAGAAAACTACAGGAGGATAAGGTCAAAAGTGGCAGCCCATGGAAGAGAAAAGGAATTTGAATAGACAAGACTCGTGTTAATAGTTTTATGACCTTACACAACACACCCACAAAGCAATAGAGAAATAAACAAATAAAAGTCCACAACAACAAGGGAAGAAGAAGAAAAAGAAAAAAGAAAAACAATTCAAAACTTACCTGACTCATTTCACCTTTCAATCGGTTTATCATGTCTGCATTTGGTTCATTCGAGTAATATTCTATTTGTTGGCTCAAAACTCGTGAAAATTCATCATTCATGGCATAAGCATGGGCTGAAAGGACCGCCCGCCCGTAAGTCCTCACAAATCTCTGATGGATCTCTTCAAGAAAAGTAAAAGGAATTCTCCCTGCATAAAGGAATCAAAATATAGTACTCACAAAACATATATCCTTATCTAGAAGTAGTAAGATGAAGAATCTTCTTGATGCAGCAGCAAATGGGTTGGGGAGAATAACACGAAATTCAACGACTTTCTAACGACTCGTTGATTATCAAACGATAATACCAGGAACAATGGGTTCTAAAATTTTATTGATTCAATTAAATACCAAGACGATAGGATGAAATAGAGACTTTATCTCAGTTTATTAAATGTTCAAAAACTGTTGGGTTGCCTTTACAAAACACCATTTAAATAGACAAACCCTAAAACAAATCCTAAAACACAAAACTACTACAAATTATAAAAATTACCAAAAATAGAAAATCCGACTTAGGGTCAGATTTGGACACTAGAATAAAATAGAAGAATGTCAAAACAAGCGACACTAAAATCGAAAATTCTTAAAAAAAATTATTGTAATAATAAAACTTTCCTAAAACGAAAAAAATGTTAATTTCGGGGTCTAAACGATATTTTTTTGTTAAAATCTACCAAGCCTCGAAGATCTCGCTATTTTCAATCAAATATGGGATTTTTGGGCCATTCTGACAAACTTGCCCCGGACTGGTCAAGCCGAGAGTCAACAATTATTTTTTACTATGTTTGAACAATTGACGGTCCAAACGTTCTATATAATCATCTGCCACAATTGCTACTGCATCATCCTCCCCAGATTGAAAATCATTCGGCCTCGAATCTAATAGTGCAGAATCAATAGCATCATCATCCAAGTTGTCACCATGGTAAGGGATCAAGTGTTTGATATTGAACACATCTGCAGTACGGATATGGCTCGGTAACTTAGACGATAGGCATTTGGATTAATCTTTTCAAGAATCTCAAGTGGGCCAATCTTTCGAGGTGACAACTTATTATAATGACCCACAAAGAAGCGATCTTTTATCAATACAGTCCACACATAATCCCCAATGTCAAACTCAATAAGATACCACTTTCGATCAGTCGCTAGCTTGTATTTAGCAGTAGCTCTAAGAGTCTCTGGTGAGTGTTCTCATGAATATGCTTTAGATGTGCCATGAAATCCTCTACTTTGCCGTGAACACTACCCAAATCAGGAGCTGTGGTTAAATCGATAGGAGCACGTGGGATTAAACCATAAACAATATAAAAAGGGCTAAAACCTGTACTGCAGTTTACTGAGTGGTTGAATGCAAACTCAGCCTGATACAACTTTTGATCCCATAACTTCAAGGGCTCGACCACCAAACTACGTAACAAGTTACCCAAAGAGCGATTGACGACCTTAGTTTGGCCATTCGTCTGAGGGTCTTAAGCAGAACTAAAGTCGAGTTTGGTTCGAGTCAAACGCCACAAGATTTTCCAAAAATGGCTCAAAAATTTGGTATCCCGATCAGAAACAATTGAAACTGGAAGCCCATACAGACGATACACTTCACGAAAATATAACTGAGCGACATTCACAGCGTCAGTTGTCTTCTTGTATGCAATGAAGGGTGCCATTTTAGAGAACCTGTCAACCACCACATAAATGGAATCCATACCTCGTGTACGAGGCAACCCCAAAATGAAGTCCATACTTACATGCGCCCAAGGCTGATCCGGCACAGGTAAATGCATATAGAGGCCTGCGTTAGTGGCACGACCCTTAGACACCTGACAGATATGGCAACGCTCCACAAATAGGCTCATCTCACGTCTCATAGATGGCCAGAAGTATCATCTTGACCTCCCTGTCCACCGACGACATAACCCTCACCGACAGCACCATCGACCGGTCACCCAAGCTCCCGAGCTAAGCTCCGTGCTCGCCGACCACCATCACCACCGTTTGTTAGCACCATCTCTCATCACTGTTCTTCTCTGATCATCTTCGTCGTCTTCATTAGATCATCTTTCCGATCGTTAGTGCCGATCTTTCGAGCTCTGTAGTCGAGTTTGGTATGTTCTCCCCAATCTTGACCCCGATCTGTCTCACATACACGTGTTTTATTTTGTGATCGTATAAATAGATCTGTCATTTAAGATTCAAATTAATTAATTAAATTAAATTTAAATTAAATTAAATTAAATTAAATTTTATTTGTGCTTTTAGGTGATATGCGACAGTTGGTTAAGGACTTCGAAATTAAGTTGATTGTCGATGAATCTCGGATGTAAAGTCAGGGGAATAATATGGAGGTACTATAAATGATAGTTTTATTTGTGGCAATCTGATTATCAGATCTGATTAGTTCGTAGTCGATTATGCTGGATTTCATATGAGAATTTAAATTGATAATAAACGCAGCTGCAAGGTTCAATTATGTCTTAGAGTTATATATTAAATTATTTAACTATTTCGACTTATATATGTTATTTATAATATTTTAATATTATTAAATTATTAAATATTTAATAATTATTTATATATTACTAAAAAAGTAATGTAATATTAATTATTTAATTTTAATAGAACTATTATTAACATATAATAATTATAATGAAATATATATAGCAATTATAATGAAATTATAATGTCATTAATAATAAATTATCTATATAGTAAATTATTTATTAACATAATAATCTCAGAAAAATATCATGAAATAAA
>JAUTBS010388498.1:0-10310 GCA_032361285.1 Aequorea victoria | reverse complement strand
ATGTCAAAAGGAGAGATGGCAGTATATCAGTGCAGTTGATGCATATAAAACATACTATTTTAAAGCAAAAAAAAGCAAAAAGGCTACTAAAAAGCCACTGGTTTTTAGCAAAGGTGGCACACGCCATCTCTAACCTGGCGCGCTCCACTGGAACATGGCGTGTGCCACCTCTGTACTCTCTGGAAGTGGTGCACGTCACTATAGCAGAGTGAGCTCAACACCAGGAGGTCCAAAAGGGGCTACTGTTTTTAAGAAGAATAGTGTGCTTGGGTGTAGGTGTTTTTATACGATGAAGAAAATTAAAAACATAACAATTCACGTAGGATTTTTGACAAATAATCTAAATCATATATTTTATGAATTCCTAAAACTAAATGGGGTAAGAAGAAAGAAAAAGAACATACTTTTCTACAAAGCAGGAAAACATGCTTTAACAAAAAATAAAAATAGAAACAGGGAATACTAGGCCAACGGCCTCTTTCTCCCCTTTTACTGAATAGAAAGAACTTTGAGGGGAAGAAAATAAAATAGATAGAAAAATGGAGAGATAAACGAAAAGAGATGAGAAATAAAGAGGTTTACCGTATATCCCGTGGCCTAAGTGAAGTTTCAAGCAATTTCTGTGGCTCTTCCTCACGTACGGCGCGCCTCCGGGAGTCCTTCCACGCAATTTTCGAGCCTTTAGCATCCTTCCAATGCTAAAGGTTATAAAGTTGGATTGTCTTACTGAAGTTTTGGGATTAGCTTAAACTTAGGTTATTAAATTGATAGGGGTTCGGGTTATATACGGATTGGAATTAGTTCTGCAGAGATTCGACCCTCCCAGAACTCTCTTGAATTGGCTTGTGGGAGGGTCTCATTTATAGACTTTCGAGCGAGGAGCTGAATTCGTGCCAAAGGCTCCTCTCAAGGTGGCGTGCGCCATGTGGAAAGGGGTGCTCGCCACTTAAGGTGGCGCGCGCCAGGGATAAAAAGGGTTTTTAGGCTCTGAAATGGCTTTGGCTAGTGACATGAAAAGGTTCTGGCGTGCGCCACTTAGAGGTGGCGTAACGCTGTGTTGGGCTGCACCAAGGGGTATTTTTGGTATTTTGGGTTGTTTCGATGTGTTTTGGGATGCTTCAGGGTGTTTTGGGATGAATTGGAGGACTCCTCGGGCTCTCAAACTTGCGTGAAAGCTCTTTTGGCGCGACTAATGTACATAATCATCATCGTAAAGCACGCAAAAACTGGCCGATGTTCGGTTTAGTCAAAATTAGGGTGTCTACAGTCGTTCCTCTTTGACAAAGCTCTCGCTGAATGTCAAAAAACCATAGACAGTCCCTTTTGATTAAACTATTCATCAGGCAAAAAGAAAAAAAGTACCAAAAAAACAAAAAAAAACAAGAAACAAACACAGAAAGCAAAAGAAACACTATCATTTTAAGGTCATGAGTGGATCGCGTGCATCAATTTATAGTCATGCCGGACTGCGTGCATCAGTTTATAGTCATGCCAGACTGCAAGCAACAGTTTATAATCGTGTTGGATTGCGAGCATCAGTTTATAGTCGTGTCGAACTGCAAATAATCAGTTTATAGTCGTGCCGGACTGTGAGCAATCAATTTATAGTCGTGCCGGACTACGAGCAATCAGTTTAAGGTCATTTAGGACCGTTTATTTAGTTTAAAGTCATGTGGGACCCAAGGTACTTAGTTTAAGGTCATGAGACATACCGGTTTATTTGATTTTGGATCATGGGACATACCCAAAAATTCTCAGTTTTAGGTCATGAGATAGACCCAAATTACTCAGTTTAAGGTCGTGAGACGAACCTTCTTTAGATTCCCGGGGTGTGAAAATGAAGCTCGGTATGTAAGAAAGGTAGAATGATTGAGGATGAGTTTCGCAAATTATCGGAGACGGTCCCCGATTTTTGGAATTTTAAATTTTGAAACTTCAAAAATTGATGAACAAGAGGTGGACACGTGGCAAACGCCACGTGTCTCTGGAGAGGTGACGTGGTGCCATGTGGCATATGGCGCGAGAGGAGGGAAGTGGCATGCGCCAGGTGATGATTGGTTTCCCAGTGCACAAGGGGTGAGGTGGCATGATGCCACGTGGGAGGAGGGAAGTGGAGTGCCCCAGGTAGGCCAATAGTTCAAATTTCTCTTTAAGGTTGGCCGGTGATTCATTTGAGTCGTGTGCGAACCTATTCTCTCTACGCTCTACTCTCTCTACTTTCTCTATCTACTTTATGGAAATGGCGAGCAATGAAAATCAGGCTACTGGTGGTGCAAGTCACGAGGCAAACCCCGCCCCTGCAGCTCCAGAGACTGTCCTCCAGGCACAGTCCGGCGGGACCCAGAGCGCCGACTCCTTCTTCAGGGGTCTTCCTACACTTGGAGGACTCAGCGATTCCCTCTCCAAATTTTCTCCATAGATTTCTCTATGGTCTACTTCTATGGACGATCTACTGGATGCTGCCAATACCGCTCGTGCTACGGAGGAGGGCGGACCTTCGGAGCATCACACTGCTGAGGAGCCAGAGGCGGACAGGCCTCAGGTCCCAAATCCCTTCTGCGGGGTTCTGGCCAGGGATATGCCGGGGGGTTTCGACCCGATGAGGTACGACTCTTTGGCTTATTCGTGGGAGTTCTTACCTCCTACCTACTTCTACTATGCGGACCCCAGCACAGAGCTAGATCTACTTTTTCAATCTCCGAGCTTCCATCTCTCGGTGTCGAACCGCCAGGTATGCCTCATTTATTTTCCTATTTTAATTCTGCTTAATCAAACCAAAAAGAAATCCAAAAACTTAAAAAGATCTTGGACTTAGATGTATGCACAGGGTAGGCCCGAAGCATTTGGATAAATGATTTCTCGGAGTATAACACCAAACAACTTGAATCCCTAAATTAAAACAGATTCGAACTTAGGAACATTGTATGCCTAGGATGAACCCCGTATTTCTTTCATTCCATATTTTTGAATATGTGTATGTTTTTGGTTTTTTGACGTTGGGTTGCGTGTTAACGTATCCCGCAGTGGAAAATTTTGTTTTTGTCCCTAAATTAACGCCTTCACATTTTTCGAGGAGAACTCTCATTTGGGTTTTTTATTCAAAACTTAGGTCGCGTATCGACACTTCCCGAGTTGGCTAGGCTTTCGGTCATCCTGACCAACTTAGGTCGTATTTCAACACTTCCCGAGAATAAATTATTTTTGTCCCTAGATTAAAATTTTTACGTTTTTCTAGGAGAATTTTTATTTTATTTTTGGTATTTTGGAGTATTTTAATTAACTTCGCCTTGGGTTACATATTGACGTTTTCCGAGAAAGGCAGGGCTTCCCTTCAGTCTGCCAGAATTAGGTTACATATTGGGCCCTACGCTCGACGACTTACATGACGATCCGAATGTTTTCCCAATTTGGCTGGATCTAGCTGGTTCCGACCAACTTTAGGTTGAGTCGTACATATTCCCGAGGGAATTAACTGACTTATTTTTGTTATCCTAGATAAATATGTGCACACCTTCCTATGGGATTTTTTGGTATTTTTAATTAATTCTGTCCGGGGTTACGTATTGACATTTCCCGAGAAGAGCGGGCCTTTCCTTCAGTCTACCCGAATTAGGTTACACATTGGACCATGCGCTCGATGACTTACATGATGATCCGAATGTTTCCCCAATTTGGCTGGATCTAGCTGGTCCCGATTAACTTTAGGTTGAGTCGTACGTATTCCCGAGAGAATTAACTGACTTGTTTTTAACCCTAGACAAATGTTTTCACACCTTCGTAGGGTTTTTTTTGGTATTTTAATTAACTCCATCCTGGGTTACGTATTGACGTTTCTCGAGAAGGGCGGGGGTTCCCTTCAATCTGCCCGAATTAGGTTACACATTGGGCCATGCGCTCGACGACTTACATGACGATCCGAATGTTTCCCCAATTTGGCTGGATCTAGCTGGTCCCGACCAGCTTTATGTTGAGTCGTACGTATTCCCAAGGAAATTAACTGATTTATTTTTGTCCCTAGACAAATGTTTGCACATTTTTCTAGGATTTTTTTTTGGGTATTTTTAATTAACTCCATCTTGGGTTACGTTTTGACGTTTCCCAAGAAGAGCGGGGCTTCCCTTCAGTCTGCCTGAATTAGGTTACACATTGGGCCCTGTGCTCGACGACTTACATGACGATTCGAATGTTTCCCCAATTTGGCTGGATCTAGCTGGTCCAGACCAACTTTAGGTTGAGTCGTACGTGTTAGCCTAGAGGTCTTTCAATCGAGTTTCATTTGGTTTTGATTCTCAACAACATATTGATTTGATCTTTTAGGAGTTTGTTAGCCAAAATAATTTGATAAATCATTATTGTTTGTGTATTATATTTTTGACATTACAACATAATTGATGTAATCATTGGGAAGTTCTAGCCATAATTATCTTGATTATCCTAATGACTTGTTTGTCTATGAGAAAGCATTTTCAGGATTAATCATCTTATTGAAGCCCAAGAGTCTAGCAAAAAGTTAAGAGAATACATTAAAAATATAGAAGACTTTTTGAGGTAGCTGAGCCCAAGAAAAAAGATTGCATTTCAGTAAAATTAAAGGAAAAGAAGCAAATGGCCAACACTCAAGGTCATTTGAGTCGACACCTGAAGAAGCTCTGCCCAGTTTTTGATGCAACAAAGAAAAGGGTCGACACCCAAGCATGATTGTGTCGACACCCAGATTCTTCAGTCAAAAGGTCGACACTAGTGAAGCAAGGATCGACACCAAAGTTGTTCCCGTGGGCACTAATATTTTTGAGTTTCAAAAATGCAAAGGATGTATCGACACCAAGTAGTTTGAGTCGACACCAGCTATTTTAGATCTAGACAATTGAGTCGACACCTCTGAAGGAAGGGTCGACACCTGGAGCTTCTCGTGGGCACCAACATTTTGAGATCCAAGAAATACAAAGGAAGGGTCGACACCAAGAATGGATAGTCGACACCAAGTCCCAGATCTCATTTGTGTCGACACCCAGGAAGGTTAGTGTCGACACCTGCGCGGAATTTCTTAAATTCCTGAAGCGTGCAACAGCTAGTTTTTTTAGCATTAAATGTCTTCAACGGCTAGTTTGACCTCACCAACGGCTCTATTCTGAATCTTACATTTAAATAACCCTATTGAAGATCAGAATAGTTATGCAAGGAAGAGGAACAAGGATCAAACAAAAGAGATGACTTTCAGATCTATTTTATTGTGCTATACACTGTCATACTCTATTCTTATTCAGAAATTTTTCTGAATATTTTTCCTTTCTTCTCTTCTTCTATTGATTGTAAAATCTTTTGAGAGAGAAAATGATTATTGTAGTGAGATTTATTGATTGTAAATCATCTCACAAAGTATATCATCAAACCTCCACCTTTACTAAAACTAGGTTCCGATTGACCTACTCAAGAAATCCGGTTGAGGCTGCTCTTCACCCTTGATTGAAGAAGGTGGTTTGCTCTTCACCCGATAGGAAGAAGGCGGTTACGATTCACCCTAAAGCAATCCGTGTATTGAGGTTTCGATTCACCCTAAGAATCCGATAGTAAATTTCCAAGGGACTTGGAGAGTGGACGTAGGTCGAGTTGACCGAACCACTATAAACTATGTTTGCATCCTTCTTCCTTTAACTCTTTATTTTTTTGTTCTTTATTTGTTTATTCCACTGCATTAACTTAGTAATTTTTAAAAGATTTGAAAATAGTTTAAAAGTTTGCCTATCAACCCATTCACCTCCCCTTTGGGTTGATTCTAGCTAATTGAACTAGGATCACTAAGTCAAACCTAGGCTTACAGTATGTATTCTTGAGGGAATTAACTGACTTATTTTTGTCCCTAGACAAATGTCTGCACACCTTTCTAGGGGTTTTTTGGTATTTTTAATTAACACTATCCTGGGTTACGTATTGACGTTTCCCGAGAAGGGCAGGGCTTTCCTTCAGTCTGCCTGAATTAGGTTACACATTGGGCCCTGCGCTCGATGACTTACTTGACGATCCGAATGTTTTCCCAATTTGGCTAGATCTAGCTGGTCCCGACCAACTTTAGGTTGAGTCGTACATATTTCCGAGAGAATTAACTGATTTATTTTTGTCCCTAGACAAATATTTGCACATCTTCCTAGGGTTTTTTGGGTATTTTTAATTAATTCCATCCTGGGTTACGTATTAACGTTTCCCGAGAAGGGCAGGGCTTCCCTTTAGTCTGCCCGAATTAGGTTACACATTGGGCCCTGCGCTCGACGACTTACATGACGATCCGAATGTTTCCCAATTTTGCTGAATCTAGCTGGTCCTTACCAACTTTAGGTTGAGTCGTACGTATTCTCGAGGGAATTAACTGACTTGTTTTTATCATCCCTAGATTGACATTTTTACGTTCATCTAGGAGGTTTTTGTTATCTTCACGATTTTGTTTTGTTTTGTCCGTAGATAAATATTTTTTATATTTTTCTAGAGGGTTGGTGTTAATTTATCCGTGGGTTACGTGATAACATTTCCCAAGGTGGATAGGCTTCCCTTTGCCCTGCCTGAAACAGGTCACGCTTCGCACTTTCGCTCAGGATGTATAAGGTACACGGCTCGGGGTTGTCCTAAGTTGCGTTCCATGCTTCCTGAGTTAGATATGGTGCTCTTACCTGACCAACTTAGGTTGTGCTCCCTGTTTCTCAAAGAGGGATTTGGTGGCTTTGTCCCTAGATAAATATTTTTGCATTTTTAGGGGGTTTTTATTATTATGGTTTTGTCCCTAGATTGACGTTTTCACGTTTTCTAAGGGTTTGTTGACTTTATATTTTTGGTTGTTCCTAGACAAATGTTTACACATTCTTCTAGGAAATTTTTTCATTTTAGCTTGTTTAGAATAGTATTTTCACACTTTCCTAGACTTATTGAATTTTCTATTTTTGACTGATTTAGGCTGCACTTTCATACTTTCTGAGACATCATTTTTCATTTTAGGCAGTAGAAATAGCGTTTACACGCTTTTCTAAGTTTATTTGATTTTTTTGTTGTTTCGACTTAGGTTGCATTTTCAGACTTCCTAAGACAAAAAATTTCATTTTAGGCACTAGAAATAGCGTTTACACGCTTTTTTAGGTTTATTGGATTTTTCTATTTGTTCCAACTTAGGTTGCATTTTAAGACTTTCTAAGACAGAATTTTTCATTTTAAGCACTAAAAATAATATTTACACGCTTTTCTAGATTTATTGAACTTTTTTTTTTGTCTGACTTAGGTTGTATTTCAAGACTTCCTAAGATAGAATTTTATATTTTTGGGTCACTAGAAATAGCGTTTACACGTTTTTTTAGGTTTATTAGACTTTTGCTTTTTGATCCGACTTATGTTGCATTTTAAGACTTCCTAAGACAGAATTCTTCATTTTAGGTACTAGAAATAGCGTTTACATGCTTTTCTAGGTTTATTAGATTTTTCTTTTTGGTCCTCAAATTAAGCTGCGCTTCCTGCGACCTAACATGATGGATTTTTTTATTTTCTTAATCAGATTATGCACTCTCTTTTTTCTTGACTTTTCTTACTTTAATCTATGTTATCTGACAATTTTTTGTATTTTTCTTATTTTTTGCAGACTGACGATTATCTACGCGGTTTCGGGGACTCTGCCCGGATCCTTGAGTGGTACCAGGTTCTCTCCCTAGAGAGCCGGGTGCTCGTTGACAGATCCGTGTTTAGCCGATTCATTCCTCTCATCACGAGTACTCATAATAATAGAGTACTCCTAACGGCATTAGTATAGAGGTGGTGGGATACCACCAATACCTTTCACTTCCCGTTCTTTGAGGCCACCCTGACCCCGCTTGATTTCACTATGATCACGGGGATTAGGGTAAGGGGTGATCCGCTTCCCCTCGACCCCACTATCGGCTTGTGCCCCGAGGCACTTACCTATTAGCTGGGCGAGGTCCCGCGTATAGCCGATTCAGGGCGTACCCAGTATGCCTGGCTCGTGGGGAAATACATGGGGTTTGAGTGCACCGAGTCTTGCCACTTTGAGTGGGTCGCTCGGGCATTTTTGCTCTATTTGATCGATGCGTACCTATTTTTGAACAGGAATAACACTGTTCCTTTGTACTTCCTGTGAGCCTTGCATGACTTTGATCGGATAGCGTCCTTTGACTGGGGGGAGCAGTGCCGGCGACGCTGTACACCGGTCTACGGTTCACCTAGCGGACCAAGAAGAGCTTGGTGATCGGATACTGGCGGATCTTTGAGGTATGATTCTCATCACTCTTTATCTTTTTAGTTTATCCATACATTTATCACTTATTTAGCTTGGCCTAACTTATTCTGTTCATTTTTTGTTATCTTTTCTATGTTATTTTTTATTTATTTATTTACAACTGTGAGCCTACGAGTTCTTGGGTTTACCGCCCCCAGAGAACACCCACTCAGATCCCCAGGTCATCCCGAGGGCAGCTCGATGGGACCGGAGTATGCGGGGGAGGAAGGAGGACGTAAAGGACCAGAATACCTAGTGTCTTACCCTGGATCACTTGTCCCCTGCACAGGTATGTTCTATTTTATTTTTATGCATGCTTGACTTTATTTCTATAATTCCTCTCATATGTAACCTGTCTCGAGTTTATTTTGCAGGCGAATTGGTGGGTGTGGGAAGGTATGGAGGCTAGGGTGGGAGAGGATTTGATGAGGAGTCGCCAGGCTCATCAGAGGAGGATCTTGCGAGAGGGGTCATTCCACTGGGAGTGGTTCTTGAGCGAGCGGGTAGCCCGCCAGATGCTGGGGCTCGACCACTTTCGGGTCCCCCAGCCGCCTTCACTTAGCACGAGGTTGACGCACACCCTGTCACCCGAGGATGTCGATAAGGCAGTGTACGGCTTCGTAGCTCAGGATTGCCTAGCTGAAGGGGAGTACGCTATCTTTGAGCGTGACCGTCTAATGCGTCTGATGGGCGTCCAATTTGCGAAGGCGCAGGCCGAACATCCTTCGACATCTGAGGCTCCACCGGTGGTGGGTGATCGCCCTCCTCTTACTACTTTTGGGGGTGGTACTGAAACTACTCGAGCGGCTCGGGGTGCTACTGGTGGGGCCACGACCTTTCGGGTTGCTCCTGCTACTGGTGATGGCTCTTTGCCTTTATTACCTCAGGAGGTGTTGGCTCATCCTCACGGGTTTCCATGTATTATTCCTATTCCCAGTCCCGAGGTACCAGAGCTGCGTCTGTGCGAGTATGAGAAGGTACTTCCATTCTTTTAGTTGGTATCTCTCTTTTCTTTTAACCAGATATGTTAGTCTGTCTAACATGTTCTCTCCTTGGTTCTTTGTTTCTATTTCAGTTCTTCCAAGTCTCCCGAGCTTACATGGAGAGCCTCCTGATGATCCCGGTGAGGCAGCAGACCCAGATTCAGGTTGACGCGCACCTGCATCCCATCCCCTGACGTAGTCAGCTTCCTCCTCGTCCGGTGAGTGTTCTTGCTTTCGTTCATTAGTTCGTTGGCCCTCTTCTTCTTTTTTTTTTTTTTTGCATATGCATATATATATTTTTTTGTACTTATTCTTTCTCTATCTTTTTGTAGCCTCCTTCTGTCAGTCATACCTCAGTTCACAGGACATCCTCATCCTCTCATACTGCTCCTCCAACTGCTGTCGGTCGATCTACAGCTTCCCAGGGGTCTGCCCTGCGGACTGGAGTTCGTCTGCATCCTCCATCCTGGAGCCTCCGCGTCGTTCCCATCATCGTCGTGACTAGGATGTCCTTTCTATGCTTTTGATGCACGCCTGAGATACACTTTTCATTTTTTCTTGCATATACATTATTATTTTGGGATAGGCCTTCGTGCCTTGTTGAATTATTAATTTAGCACTCCTTTTGGTTCTTTTTTTTTTTTTTTTATACATTTCTTTTCCTGTATGGATATTTTTATTTATTTATGGATGGATTGTGCTTTATTTACATGGATGATTATATGCATGCGTTATGTATGTATAGGGATTCATTTACAGGTTATTCACATATGTACATGATATGTACAGGATCCTATTTATAGGATTTCTATTTACAGGGTTTGGTTATGTACAAGGTTTCTATTTACAGGGATTTTATTTACAGGATTTCTATTTACAGGGGATGGATATGTACATGGATCTATTTACATGATCTATCTGCTTTCCTCTTTTCTCTTTTTTCTATTTTTTTATATATCTCTCAATTTTTCTGCTCAACTCTCCTTTTTTCGTATTTCTCTCTCAGATCTGGTTGATGGAGAAGGTGACTATTTTAGAGTATCCACTGGCGGGAGTCTATACCC
>JAUTBS010388387.1:0-10310 GCA_032361285.1 Aequorea victoria | reverse complement strand
ACAAGACCAAACCCAAGTCACAACCATGTGAACTTGTCAACAACAAAACTATTCCAACAAGGATCGAACCTAGCCAAACTAGACATACGGTGAACAACCCCACCCGAGACTCAATCCATGCATGCGAGATGACATAACATAAGTCGAGATCATATAACAATTATTCCAGCCATAAACATGCAATTAAGCACATTATGAAGTTTACAAAGGAAACAAACATGACTTAAGATTAAATGAACTTCCACACTTTATTTCTCTGCCCAAAAAGTAATTTTAGAATCTGCCTCCGAGATTTAAATTACTTTACAAATACTACAACTTACTGGAAAATTAGTAAAGTTTCCAGAGAGCTAAATAAAGGTGTTATATACATTTTTCATGAAGGGACCAAACACTGGTTGTAGATGGAAGGGTGTCCAAAAAATGCTACAAGAAAATCTGTCGGAATAAGGTCATGTTTGGTAGAATCATCATAACTCGAAATCTGCTCAATTAAATTAACTTTTGTAAAATGGGGTTGCAACTAGACTCATATCTCTATCTCTGTATATGTGGATCACCTTAAGGGGATTTTTTTGAAGGGCGATATGGGGGTTCAAAGTGGTCTGTTAATCTGCCTTACTGTCACAGAAATTTCAAAATTAGCGAAGGGGTTGAACAATACATTTTGGGGCCTAACCAAAAATCACACATGCTCAAGACATCCTAAGTAGAATCTTTTATAAACATATTTTTATTTGGGCTACGTTTGGTTCACACGAAAATTAGGGAAAAGGCCTAAAAACCATTATGTTTTTCTCTATTTTGCACAAACATGAACATTCATCAACATCTCCAATTTTTTACACAACCAATGCATGTTAAAACATATCATAACAACATCATACATACATAAGAAGGTTCATAATTACTTTATACATCATTTGTTCTTCATGTTTGGTTCTTTTAGAAGTTCCCTAGAACATGTGTTTTTCCTCTTTTCTTGATTTCATATATAGACTATCTTCTTCTTCCTTCATTTTTTTGTTCATCATATTTTATCTTAGACATATATGAGTGCAAGAAGATGATATTATGAAAGAAATGAGAGGTTCTAGATGATTCTTAAATGATGATTTGTTTTGTTTAAGAAAATGATCCAGGCCTTCTTGATCTCCTCTTTTTTCTTCTTCTTTTTTCTTATTTCTTCTTCTTTTTTCTTTTCTTTCTTTTTGTCCTCCTTCTCCTCTTGTTCCTGCCGAGATTGGGGAGGGTAGAGAGAGAGAGTTGAGTGGTGGGAAATAAAATGGGGAGGAGGTTGGGAAAGGGGTGGGTATTTATAGGCCTAATTTCCATAATTTTTTGAAATTAATTTAATTCTTTAATTAGTCAATCCCATACACTATTCAATAACCTAAGAGGCCTAAGAAGTCTTCTAAATGGTACAAGAGGACAATGACAAAATAGTTTATGGGAGATGAGAGGTTATGATGAGAAATTGGGGAAGAAACATGCATTAATTTTCTTTTTGGTAGTTTTCTCCCATATTTTAATTATTCTATGTATTTTTATCTTCTTGAAGTATATTTATGTGTATAATTATCTCCCACAATTAATTTATTAAGGTAGAAGATGAATTAAATCTTAAACAAGGCTTACTTTCCAAACAAGTTAGCCATCACATCAAACCTATCTCCTAATATCCTATTTTTCAATAATTCAACAAAATTGTCACATCAAACTTCCCACCAAGGGGAATTTCGGCCAAGGGCTGTTTGGTCTTTTAATAATTGAATTATTTTTATTATTTTCATAATTAGATAATTAATGTGGGCCCCTTTTTGTCTTTAATTAAAATTTTAGCTTTTTATATAATTTTTCAAGACTTAGTTTATAGAATGGGTTTTAATTTAATTAATTGGGCTCTAAAATTAAAATTTAATCCATTGATTTAATTTATGAGTCCATGAGTTTGAATTTTAATGTTGGACTTTAATCCAAAATCAGATGTTTGGTTTGTGATCTAGGTGACCGAACTTAGTTCTTCTAACTTGTCTTTAAATTCTCTATGTTCTAAGTTCACAACTTTATTCACTTAATCATTTTTAGTGTTGAACATTTATTTAACACTATTAGGGTTTATGGAGTTTGAATTCTAGGGTTTGAACATTTGTTAAGCCAATTAGGGTAAAATTACGCCTATGTTAGGTTTTATGAAAACCCGCGTCTTTACATGAACGGTTTAAATTTGAAATTTAAAGTTCTAACTCAATGTGTTAATACACTCGGAGTGCATTGGGTAGGATTATCGAGGTAATTATTTTTTTACTGACTGTCATAAATTAATTCACACATTATATTATCATGTATTGCTTAAACTCTTAATCCCGATGTATTTATTAAACGTGTACATTCAGTGTACGACACTTTGATTCACCAATGGGTGAGATTTTTATTAAGGTCAATAAGATCGGTGAGTTGGGTGTCGACGCTTCGTGTTCGACATATAATGATATACTGACAAAAATCGCATCCGATTCAGGTTAATGATACTCACTTGAGCCTGCTTATAGGTTTAATTATGCTAAATCCTGCAAGTGGACTTTTAATCCGGTATATCAATAAGTTAAGTAGAGGGTACTCAAGATTTAGAGGTTGATCAAATAGGATGGTCAGTAATCTAGTTCGATCTTCGAGTATCAGTAATCTTAAATGTAGAGAGATAATTAAGTATTTAGTAATTGAAAATTTGAGACATAATTCGAGATAAGGTCAGGAATTTAGTCAAGACCTTTAGTGGAGTAAGTCTTGACTCATGCAAAAAAAAATCTAACTCGGGACTTGAGTTAGTGGCGTTCAGTTTTTTACACGATTTGGCCGTATCATATTTTTTGTCGTGGTCCCTCACGTAGCTCGAGTTTGTACTCTCTAGTTTTCTCAGGATGGTTTCAGGACCCCTATGTTCAATTGGATCAATGATTTAACAGCCGGGTTGATCGGAAATTGAATTGGAGCATGCAGTGGTATTTTGGTCCATTGAGCACATAAAGGGACCTACGATTTTAACCCTAGACTTTGACCCATTCAGCCAGCCACCAGCCCGCTCCCTTTCTCCTGATTTCTCTCATTCTTTCTCTCTCTCTCCCTCTCTCTCTCTCCGAGTATATATATTTTCATGATTTGGTGGAAAAGAAATATAGAAAAAGAGAGGACCTTTTGTGAGTTCAAAAATGAGAGAATATAGTTGGAGAAAAATATAAAATATATTTTTCAGGATTGAAATTTAGAGAATTTGGTGTAGAGATTCGAAGAAATATCATAACCCACATTACGTTCTTCGAGACGTGCAAAAGGGACATACACAAAAAGATCACCTGATCGTCTCAATTGTCTTGTTGCAGTCATAGAGATCATCATACCAGATCTCTTTAGATATAATTTTTTTCTGCATTATTATACCTATTTTTCGTATTTTCTTTCTATGTACGCGTATTAGGATTCTCGGGACCCAACAAGTGGTATCAGAGTGAACCGATACTATTCGTAGATTGAACGTACATTCGTACTAATATTTGTTTTGCAGCCGTATACCACTGTTATGATCCCTTGAGTGAATGAATGAATTTTTTATATGCTTTCATGGTTTCCCTGGCGATTTAAATCGGGGTAGAAAATGTGAACTTCATGTGAGAGACATAGAAATTAAATGTATTTTATTCTTTTTATTTTTCTTTGTTTGATTCGTATTTGATCGATAAACGGAGAATGGGATGATCTGGATGTGTGAAGAAACAAGGCAATCCAGCACAGGTGTCGCGATGTCGACGGAGCCAGGCGGTGGGGCAGCCATCAGCGCGATAACGTCCGGACGCAGGACGAAAACGTCCGGACGTTTTACTCCAGAAAGTTCTCTGGGTTGAGAATGTCCGGACGTAGGTTACAAACATCTGGACGTTTTACTCAAGTAGGTTTGTAAGGGTTACGAACGTCCAGACACTGGGCCAGCGTCCAGACGCCGCCGCGTGGGAGCTTCGCTCAGATCAGTTGTGTTTGAGATTTTTTCGCGATTTGGGGATATCTCTTCAACGGATAATCTTAAGGTCCAGATTTGGTTGGCAAATGGATGACTTGGATAATAACAGTAGTTAAAATATTATATTTCTTTTTATTATTTATTTGGATGCATGATTATTATTGTTCTTTGTATGGTTACTTTATTTTTCTTAACAAATGGTTAATACATAAAAAGAACATTCTTTATCCAAATAAATACAAAACTAAATATATTTTGTTTTAATTTAAACTTAAAACAAAGATGAAATTAATAAAATAGGAGAAACCATGATTTTAATTAAATTTTTTTTTTAAAATTTTTTAAAATTAAAACAAATAAACCACTATATTTAATCTATGGTGTTCATAAATTATGTAGAATTTTAAAGATTTTAACGAACCGATTTAAAATTTAGATTAAATAATTTCTTGTAATTAAATGTGTTTTGTTTATATTAAACGGAAGAATTTTAATTGATTAAATGGGCAACCTGAATTTTAATCGGAATTAAAATATTGTTTAATATTAAATAAATGTTATTTTTTGGGTTTTTATATTAATTAAACAGGAAAAATTTTAATTTTTTTATTCTGAATTTTATAAAAAAATTAAAAATTTGTTTTAATTAATTTTAGAATCAACAAATATTTTATCAAAAACTCTCATTTTTTCAAAAATTAAGTGGGAGAGAGATTTAGTCATATATAAATTCTGCGGTCTCCATTACTTGTTCGTTGGTAATGCAATTGCAGTTTGCGTGCCGATTTTAACTTCGGCATCCCCATCAGATGGACTATAGTTGTGGGTTACCACAACGAATCTCCAAAAGGATTGATTCGATAAAGAATGTCAGTAACATTACAACCTCTCCATCTGAGGGATCTGGTACAAGAACACAATTTTTTTGAATGAAAGTGGTGGTATACACTTAAACGGAGATAATAACATCCTCCCTATCAGAGTCATTGCTTTTATTTTCCAGAACCAAAGGTATATCGACTGTTTAATTTTATTTGAAATATTTGATTTTCTGAAAAGTAAAATTAATTGACTTCGGGTCTACTCGGATGAATGTTGATTGGTAGACGTTCATACTATCGTTGCCTGCTATATCACAGTGTGTTGGGTGATCGATTAATTTTTTTAAAATCATGGTTGAGAGTACCAAATTTTAAATTGAATTAAAATAATTTCTCATAAAACTAATTAAGTTTAGTTTTTTATTCTCAAGAAATTAAAATGACTTTCAATCCACTTGCAACCATTCTCAAAGAAAATTTCATCACATGGACAAGAAATTTGGACATTATGTTAACTTCTGAGGATTATGAATTTGTGCTCAATATGGTCTGTCCATCGGTACCTAGTGAAAGAGCATCCGATGAGGAAATTCAGCTTTACCAGAAGTGGATTAAGGCTGATAGGATGACTCGGTGCTATATTCTGGCTGTCATATCAGATGTGCTGCAGCATCAACATCAGTCTATGGAGACTTCCTATGACATGATCTTAAGCCTGACAGAAATATTTTGGGCTCAAGGTGGTGTGGCTAGACAGCTCGCCATAAAGGCCTTAATGAACACATCTATGGTCGAGGGTACACCGGTTAGGGACCACGTTTTGTAGATAATCAGTCTTCTTAATGAGCTTCGGGTCTTAGGAGCAGAAATTGATGAGACAATCCAAATAGATATCTTGCTCCAGTCATTGCCTGACTCATTTCAGCAGTTTCACCTGAATTACAACATGAGTAAATGGAATTTTACCCTGGCAGAACTATTGAAAGAGTTTCAGGCAGCGGAGGGTGTTATTCGAAAATTGACTAGTGCATTTGTTGCTGAGAAATGTTTTACTTCTAAGTCGAAAGACGAAAATAAGAAGAAGAAGATTGTTCAACAGCAGGTTAAGACACATGCAGTCCGCCCAACTCAGGGTAATGTGAAGAAGCCAAAGGGCAATTGCTATCACTGCAAGAAGTCAGAACACTATAAGAAAGACTGTCCGAATCTTCTTAACAAAAGAAACACACAAGGTGAATCTTATTCTCTAATTGTTGAAACATGTTTAGCGGTGTTATCTACTAAAATTTAGTGTGTAGATATGTGATCCACTAATCATGTTGGCAATTCATTGCAGGAGTTCTAGAAAACCAAGTAGCTTAGAGATGAGGAGATCTACATGCACATGAGCAATACTACTAGGGATGTTGCTGTATGAGATATTATTTCATCTTTTGGTAGAAATATGAGTTTAATATTAAAAGATATTCTTTATGTACCTTCAGTCAGAAGAAATTTAATTTTAATTTTTGCTTTGATTCATGATTTTATTTTAATAATGAAGTTATTATTAAGGATAGTAAACATATTATCTGTCGTGGTACATTGGTTAATGATATTTACATATTAAATCTTGACATTTCTGCATCGCAACATAACGAGGTAAATAATACACATGTATTACCACTTAAGAGAAATAATTCTTTTTTAACGAACCAAACATATCTATGGCACATACGTTTAGGTCATATTAATCTAATTTTTTTTTTAAAACTGGTAAATGATGAACTTTTGGGTTCATTCTTCACTTACAGTCTTTGAATCCTATTTAGAAGGTAAGATGACAAAAAGATCGTTCTCGGTAAAAGAATATAGAGCTAAAAATGTGTTAGAATTAGTTCATTCAAATTTATGTAGACCTATGACTATCAGGTCCAGAGGTGGCTATGTGTGAATGAGAATGACTTATGTTTCTTTGTTAAGGTTAAGTAACCTAACTCCTTAGATTTTATGTCTTTCTACTTCATTGAATCTCATGGTTCAACCTTTGGTCTCTTTAGTCTAAAGGAACATTTAACTTTGGTTGTCATAAAATCACTCTCATGAGTTCTAATATTCATTAGAGTTTTTAAGAACTCAAATCTTTAAGTCTAGATACTTACTCCCACTTGAAACACCTTTTTACGCAAGGTTTTCTAAATTTTAGATTCTGTAACCCCTCTTATATATTCAAAATAAAATACCAAAAGTCTTTGTAATCTTTTATTACTATTTTTCAGAGATAGATTAGGGAGTTTGACAACTTTTTCATCAAGATCCCATCTTCAGACTCCCACTTAAAATCGGTCTAACCTATTTTACCATATATAATGTTCAAATTTGTCCCAGTTTGGGAGAATCTAAAGTACACAAATTTTGTCCATCCAATTTGTGTCAATTAAATTTTATATGAAATTAGACTCATAACTCTAAATTTTGGTTTGTTGTTCAACCCCGAATGATTTCTCTGTATTTAATGAAAAACTCTCAAAGTGGCCTCTGAATCTGCCTCATTGGACTCAATTTTTTAATAATAATTTCAGGGTATCAAATCTTGTTCTTAAATTCAAGAAAAAATCATACATACTCTATACATAAAACACTTCATAATAGTTTCAGGGTATCAAATCTTGTTTCATATAATTGTAAAAAACTTCATATTTTCTTTCTCCTAGGGTTTGAGCCTTCTTACAAGTTCTTCATTCATAGAAACATAAAACAGAATTTTAGAAGATTTTCATGATTTAAGTTCTTCCAACATCGTAAGTTCTTATGTCATCCTTTTTTTTATTTTTGTTTCATAAACATGGTGTCTAAATGGTGTTCATTGTAGTAGAAGAGATGACGAAGTTAAGTAACTAGAGTTTCTAACCTTGAAATTCTTCAATGTCTTCCATGAACGTAGTTCCTCATTTTTTCTTTTCCTCCTCTTCTCTTTGTCTCTCTATCTCTATTAAATCTTTCCAAAGTTTGGGACTTGGGGGAGGTCCTCTTTTATAGGAAACTTGGATAATGATTATTACACACTTTGTTACAATTAAAACATGATTTTGTTAAGATATGATTCAATTAAGGTTTTAAGTAATGATTTATGGGAGATCTAATTAAGACGATCATATGATTAACTTAATCTAAAACATACTTGGGGACCAAATTTCTTAATTTAGAAAAAAGTACAATAATTATTTATATTTGACAATTTTTTATATTTTTTTAATTAACCACATCACTTTTCTCTCCTCTCATGGAGAATTCTAGAATTATATATATTTTAAAACAAAGGAGACAATTAGTCATATCATTCCTCCCTCCTCTCATTCTAGAATATATATATTATTATGCGTATATATATATATATATATTCTATTTAATATATATAAATACTAGAGAATATATTTGGGCCAATTCATTTTTTTAGGCTTAGTTTAACTTGTTGGGCAATTTTTTCTTATTTTGGGCCTATGTAGTTTAAGCCCTCTTAGAAATTAAATTTGGGTATCTTTGAATTTTAATTTGGGTTTTTAAAAAAAATTATTTTTGGGCCCATACCTCATTTGGGCTTTTCTTCCAAATTCCATATTATTTTTGGGCTTTAAATTAATCCCACTTAAAGTTTACCTTTAATCCATTTGTAATTTATATCTTTGGGTCAATGATTTAATTCTTAAGGTTGAATAACTCTACTTGGACTAAAATTAACTTACTTGAACCTTAATCACAATCTTGGGCCCATATTCACATATATGTGATTATAATTCTCTTAAAATTTTCTTTTCTATGACCATCCTTATAACTTTCGTAAAATTGTCAAATTTTACTTGAACCTTTCTTCATCTTGATATTCATATACTATTGGCCCAAGATTGGAAATCGTAACTTAACTCCAAGTCTTCTCATTATTCATGAAGTCTCAACTCATGATCTTTGTGATTTAATGAAAAGCTTATACTTAATTGTGATTGGAAGGATACATGGTGTTACATTCTACCCACCTTAAAAAGATTTTGTCATCGAAATTTTTTCTTATCATGTTCAAAATCTGAATGCCCCATTAACACCTTTTCATTATCGAACAACTTCTCCATCACACTTTCGTCTTGTACATGACCTCACACAATCACTAATTTTCGCTCAAAGTCATCATTACTTCCAAGGATCAGGATAGAATCACTACCATGGCCAATTTTGAACTAACTATACTGATTATCAATCCATCATTACCACTTACTTCCCTTCACCATCAAAGTTATACTATCTCCAAGAACTTAATTCGAACTGAAGATATAATTCACGTTCTCAATTATCTTCATTAGCACTTCTAGTGCAACAAGATTAAATATGATCATTTTTTCCTTTTCTAAGTTTTTCTTCTTTATATATTATTAGTTTATCTAATATGTGCCTTATTCCAGCTTCAAAGCATAGTGTCCTCGGACCCTCGATACCCGAGAACCTACTTCACGCTTCCATCTATCAAGTGTCAACTTGTTGTGACAGTTTTACACCAACAAAAATATATATTGTATATTTCTCTTTCTCATGTGCTAACACGTCATTATGATATCACACAAACAGAGATGAACTTTTCTTGATGACCAGAGTAATGGGTGTAAATCGAAACCAACCTCAAGATAAGTTAGCATTTTCGTGCGAAAGTCCAATGAAAAATGTGACACCTAACTTTTCACAACACAGTCATTAAGCACTAAATCTAGAATAAAGGCCTAAAATCTCGAGGAGTGGCATTCGAACCATAGAATCAAAAGGATAAATGCAGGGAATGTGACATGAGATAAATCTAGAAAGATATAATGAATTCAAATGGTCTAAATAATTCTGAACAAAGAACTTTAAAAGAGAGTTCAAGTTATAAAATCCTACAAAAGGCAAAAAAGACGCAGAAAATAGAAACGGGCCAAAGTAAGATCTAAGAACTCCTAAAGCACAACAATTTAAATAGAAATTTGGATAGATTATGAGGCTAAGCCAAACCATAAGGGCTCAATAAAATCATAAATCAAAGAATCCAATTAAGAGTTCAAGGAAGGAAATTCACGAAAGGCCTAATAAGGCCCAAATTTTGAGAAGCCCAATAAGAAAATAAATTAAGATTTTGAGCCAAAAGTCACGATGACCTAATATATATAAATATTTGAGCTCAATTATTTTATTAGTGGCACAATAAATTAAGTTACAAGCCCAAATCAAAGAAAGACCAAAAAAGTATAATTTGATCCAAATGAATTAAAATGGACCTAAATTAATTTTTAATCTCATAAATTATTAAATAAATAATATATATATATATCTATTAATAATTTTCAAATTTTCAAGGAAAAGAGAGAGGAGAGTGATGTGATAATTTTTGTGTTTAAAAAAAAAAAAAAAAGGAAAAGAAAACGGAACTGGAATGCACATGGGGTTGTGTCCCAGATTGGTTTTTCTCACTTACACAAGTC
>JAUTBS010388386.1:0-17496 GCA_032361285.1 Aequorea victoria | reverse complement strand
CAACTTTCTGTCTGAGATCGAAATCTCAAATGGCAGAAAAGAATAAAGGTTTGTCGGACGAACCCGGCTCTCCGTCGCAAACTTTGAATCTCAAACGAAAGAGTAAAACATGATTTGTGGGACGGACTCGGCTTTCCATCTGAGACTGGAGTCTCAAACGGCAGACAAAAAAGGATTTGTGGGACAAACTCGACTTTTCGTCTGAGACTGGAATCTCAAACGATAGAAAAAACAAAAGTTTGCGGGACGGACCCGAATTTCCGTCTGAGACCGGAATCTCAAACGGTGAAAAAAATAAAGGTTTGCGGGATGGACCTAACTTTTCGTCTGAGACCGGAATCTCAAACGACAGAAAAAACAAAAGTTTGCGGGACGGGCCCAGTTTTCTGTCTAAGACCGAAATCTCAAACGGTAAAAAAAATAAAAGTTTGTGGGACGGACCCAGGATTTCTGTCTGAGACCGAAATCTCAAATGACAGAAAAATCAAGGGTTAGCGGGACGGACCCGGCTTTCCGTCTGAGATTGGAATCTCAAATGGCAGAAAAAACAAAGGTTTACGGGACGGACCCGTCTTTCCGTATGAGACCAGAATCTCAAACGACAGAAAAAACAAAGATTTGTGGGACGAACCCGACTTTTCATCTAAGATTGGAATCTCAAACGATAGAAAAAACAAAGGTTTGAGGGATAGAACCGGCTTTCCGTCTGAGACTGGAATCTCAAACGGTAGAAAAAATAAAGGTTTGTGGGACGGACCCGACTTTCCGTCTGAGACCGAAATCTCAAATGATAGAAAAAATAAAGGTTTATGGGACGGATTCGGCTTTCCGTTTGAGACTAAAATCTCAAACGACAGAAAAAACAAAGGTTTGTGGAATGGACCCAACTTTTCGTCTGAGACTGGAATCTCAAACAGTAGAAAAAACAAAGGTTTGCAGGACGGACCCGGGATTTCGTCTAAGACTCTGAATCTCAAATGGCAGAAAAAATAAACATTTGTGGGACGGATCCAGCTTTCTGTCTGAGACCGGAATCTGAAACGACAAAAAAAATAAAGGTTTGCGGGACGGACCCAGCTTTCCGTCTGAGATCGAAATCTCAAACGGCAAAAAAAATAAAGATTTACGAGATGGGCCCGACTTTCCGTCTAAGACCAGAATCTCAAACGGAAAAAAAAATAAAATTTTGCGGGACGAACCCGACTTTTCGATTGAGATCGAAATCTTAAACGGCAGAAGAAACAAAGATTTGCGGGACAAACCCGACTTTTTGTCTGAGACCGGAATCTCAAACGGCAGAAAAAAACAAAGGTTTGCGGGACAGACCCGTCCTTCCATAAGAGACTATGAATCTCAAACAGCAGAAAAAATAAAGGTTTGTGGGACAGACCCAGCTTTCCTTCTGAGACTGGAATCTCAAACAGCAAAAAAAAAACAATGGTTTACGGGACGAACTCGGCTTTTCGTCTGAGACCGGAGTCTCAAACGGCAGAAAAAATAAAGGTTTGCGGGACAGACCCGACTTTTCGCTTGAGACCCTGAATCTCAAAAGGGCAGACGAAAAACTGAGGGTGCAGGACGATACCGACTTGCCCTCTCCGTCGAGTCCCAGAAGGCTCAGTCTCTATGGGCAAAGGAAAAAAAATACGGGCACGGGACGATACCGGCCTATCCGTAGAGACGTATCTCTACGGCCAAAGAAAAAAAGATTGTTGCGGGAGGAGCCCAGCATCCGTCAAGACTTATCTCTCTACGGATAAAGAAAAAAAAGGGTTGCGGGAGGAGCTCGGCATCCGTCGAGGCTTATCTCTCTACGGATAAAATAAAATAAATGTTGTGGGAAGCTTTGGCTTCCGTCAAAACTCTAAATCGCTACGGATAGAAAAAAAATGGAAGGCTCCGGAAGAGTAACCAAAGGAAAAAAACTTTTCGCCAAGTAGCTAGAAAGGTGCAGGGTTGGTAGCTCGACTTTCTGGAAAGACTTATCTCTCTACGGAAGAAACAAAAGAAAGGTGCAGGATGGACCCGGCTTCCGCCGAGACTCTGAATCTCTATGCTTAAAAAGAAAATGAGAGGGGAGACGAAGCGCGACCTTACCGTGAGAGGGCAAACTTGGGCGGCAAAGGAGGTCGTGTTGCGGGGCGATACCGACTTAAGCCGACGAGCCGGAGCTCGAACGGCTAAGGATGCGGGATAAAGTTGACTTATACCTTGACATGGACTGACTCAATAAAGGGGGGATGCGGTGACAAAGACCGACTTACACAATAAGGAGGACAATCATTAGAAAACATCGAGTCGTGGCTCGATGGCGAAGGAACTCTTAACTCAGGGAATTTCGGGCGAACAAATCACAAAGTGGAATGGCACAAGATCTAACCAAAAGCTTGATTAAATCTTGGCCCAACAACTAAGAGACTCGGGATGACCAAAGAAGGGTCCCGAAAAGAAAAAGGTACAGGTCAAATGGAAATCCTGCTCTTACGAAAAAGAAGAAGTTAGGCTAATAGCCCAACGACCACGAAAGTTTGGGATAACCCCGGAGGGATCCCAGGACAAAAAGAACAAGGCACGAGTTGAATGAGACCCGGCCCTAGACGCAAAAGAGAGAAGTCGGGTCTAAAACCTAATGGCTCAGGGGTTCGAGACATCCTTGGGAGGTCTCAGAAGAAGAAGGAGGTACGGGTTGATGAAACCCAGCTAAAAAATGACGAAGGGGTTAGGCAACGGCCTAACAGCGTCGAACATGGGAAAACCCACAGAGGGTCTCGAGAAAGAGAAAGCGAGGTTCGGGTGGTGAAACCCGGCTCAAAAAAGAAAAATTTGGGAAGCTTAGGCAACCGCCTAACGATGTCAAACCCGAGACAACCCACGGAGGGTCCTGGAAAAGAGAAAGTGAGACTCGAGCGGTGAAACCCAGCTCAACGAAAAAAGGCAGTGGTTAGGCAACGGCCTAACGACATCAAAACTGGAAAAACCCACAGAGGATCCCGGGAGAAAGAAAGTGAGACTCGGGCGGTGAAACTCGACTCAACAAAAAAAGACAGCGGTTAGGCAACAGCCTAACGGCGTCAAAACCAAGAAAAACCACGAAGGGTCCCAAGAGAGAGAAAGCGAGATTCGGGCGGTAAAACTCGGCTCAATGAAAAAAGACAACGGTTAGGCAGCGGTCTAACGACGTCAAAACTAGGAAAATCCGTGGAGGGTCTCGGGAGAGAGAAAGTGAGACTTGGGCGATGAAACCCGGCTCAACGAAAAAAGGCAACGGTTAGGCAACGACCTAATGGCGTCAAAATCAAAAAAATCCACGGAGGGTCCCAGGAGAGAGAAAGTGAGACTTGGGTGGTGAAACCCAGCTCAACGAAAAAAGGCAGCGGTTAGGCAACAGCCTAACGGCGTCAAAATTGGAAAAATTCGTGAAGGGTCCCAGTAGAGAGAAAGCGAGACTTGGGCGGTGAAACCCAGCTCAACGAAAAAAGGTAGTGGTTAGGCAATGGCCTAACGGTGTCAAAACCGGGTAAACTCGCGAAAAGTTCCAGGAGAGAGAAAATGATACTCGGGCGGTGAAATCCAGCTCAACGAACATGACATAGGTTAGGCAACGGCCTAACGGCGTCAAAATTGGAAAAATCCGCGGAGGGTCCCGGGAGAGAAAAAGCGAGACTCATGTGATAAAACCCAGTTCAACGAAAATGACCGAGGTTAGGCAACGGCCTAACGACGTTAAAATTGAGAAAACCCACGGAGGGTCCCGAGAGAGAGAAAGCGAGACACGAGTGATGAAACTCGGTCTCTAAGAAGGAAAAGAAAGAAAATAGGTACTCTAATCACTCAAAAGCAAACACAAAATAAAAACACATAACATATAAGGGTATTTTTCCTAAAAGAAAAGTTCTAAGCTTAACTAAATGCATGTGAAAAGGCTTGGTAGTCCAGTAATCAGGTACCTTCTGAATAAAAATGAAGAATATACCTCTCCGACCAAATAGTACCTGACCAGGTCAAACAGTACGCAGTGCCCCTTTTTGCCTGTATCCAAAGGGGCATACGGTCAGAAGGCTTGCCTACTTCCCCCACATAGCTCCGAGACAGTAAACTGCCGAAGTTAATGGTAGGTAAGTATTTGTCTTATTTTATTTTCTCCTTTCTTCTTTTATTTTTGAAAAGTACCCAATGAAAAAAGGAAAGAAAGGAGATGAAAAAGCAATGCATGCAATGTTAATACTAATGATAAATTTAAGATAAAAACATTTGGAACATTTTTCAAGTTTGGCTCACTTTTAAAAATATTTCCCAATAGAGTCGCCACTGTAAGGAGCCCGCCCTCTTTTTTCCTCTTCCTCCGTCCCTCACTCAAAGACGAGGGAGTGTATGTGGAATGAACCACGAGGAGAAAGGAAAGAGGAGTTTTTCCCCAAATGCATCCGTATTAAAGGACGCACGATTTTGGAGTCGCCACTTGATTTTTGGATAAACCAAAAACCCAAAAACTTTCAAGGAAACTAGTCCGTTCTTACTAGAGAAATGGTTCAGGAGTTAGGGTACGAAAGGGGAAGGTGTTAGGCACCCATCTCGCCCGATCCAAAGACCGGCCTCTACTTATCCGTTCTGTTTTACTTTTGTCTTAAATTTGTCAAAAGTAACATATACAGAAAAGGGGGTTAAAGAAATAACATTAAAAAAATAAACAAAGAAACAAAAACCTAACATAAAACTAAAGCTTTCTATGCATACTTACACTTAAAGGCATGTCAAAAGGGAAGATGGCAGCATATCAGTGCAGTTGATGCATATAAAAGCATGCTGTTTAAAAAAATAAAATTGTAGAAAAAAGCTACTAAAAGCCACTAGTTTTAAACAGAGGCGGCGCGCGCCACCTCCAATTTTGCGCGCGCTACTAGAACATGGCGTGCGCCACTTTTGGGCTCTCTAGAGATGGTGCGCGTCACTATAGAACAGTGAGCTCGTCAGTCAGAGGCCCAAAAAGGGCTACTATTTTTAGAAAATAGTGTACTTTTTGTGTTCAAATATTTTTATAATAGAAAGAAATACAGGACATGGTATTTTAACAGAAATTCTAACACGTATAAAAAATAGGCAAAAGAGGCTATCAAAAAGGCTACTGGAAGCCACTCGTCTTTAGACAGAGATGGCACCCGCCACCTCATGACCTGGCGCACGCCACTGGGACATGGCGTGTGCCACTTTGGGACTCTCTGAAAGTGGCACGCATCACTATGGGAGAGTGAGCTCGACACCAGGAGGTTCAAAAGGGGCTACTATTTCTGAAAAAAATAGTGTGCCTGTGTGCATATGTTTTATACGGAGAGGAGAAAGAAAAGAAGACATTTATACATGTTTTTTAAAGCTAAAAAGACTTGGGGAAGGAAAAGAAAGCTAATATACGATTCTACCAAAGGAAAACATGCTTAGACGAAAAGTAAATTAATGAAAAGAATAAACAATAATGAAAGAAAGAGGAGAAAGGAGGAGCCTACCATATATCCCAGAAGTAAGGCAAAGTTTTAAGCAATTCTGTAGCTCTCTCCTCACGTACGACACGTCCTTGGGAGGCCTTCCTTGTGATCTTTAAGTCCTTCGAGTCCTTCCAATGCAAAGGTTTCTAAATTGGATAGTTTGAGTGAAGTTTTGGGAATTAGCTTAAGCGTTAGTTATTAATTTGGCAAGAGTTTAAGTCGGGGGGTCGGGATCGGGTCTCAATTCTGTAGAGGTTTGGCACTCTCAGAATTAGAGGATCTATTTTGAGGTGCGTGCGCCAAGTGCAAATGTGGCTTTAGGGCTTCGGCCAATGGCATGAAAAGGTTATGGCGCGACACTAGTGACTTGAGTTTTGAAGTGGCGTGCGCCACTTGGAGGTGGCACAACGCTCGGTTCGGTTGCACCAATGGGTGTTTTTGGTATTTTGGATTGTTTTAGGGTATTTTGGGATGCATTGGAGTACTCCTTGGACTCTCTGACTCGCACGAAAGCTTCTTTGACGCTGCTAATGTATTTATTTCATCATCAGAAAGCCTGCAGAATCGGCTGATGTTCGGTTTAGTGAAAATTGGGGTGTCTACACTATGCGACAATCGATTGCTATTACAAGAGGGTAGTTTTCCACATTCCCAGGCAACCTAAGTTCTTCTTTCAGGAAGGCATAAAGTTAGCTGCCCTTCATGCAAATCGAACGTTGAGAAAGAGTTGTGAATGTCTTTTAGCTTGTGTGGTAGGCACAAAGGTACCTGAGATCAAATTTGATGAACTTCCTATTATGAGGAAAATTCTGGATGTCTTCCCAAACGATTTACCTGGTCTTCCTCCTGATCGGGAGATTGAGTTCATGATAAATCTCTTGTCTAGTACTATGCCTATCTCTAAGGCGCCGAACAGGATGGCACCCTTAGAACTAACAGGGTTTCAGGTGCAGTTACAAGTGTTGTTGAACAAGAGTTTTATTAGACCCAGTGTTTCACCTTGTGAAGTTCCAGTTTTGTTTGTGAAGAAGAAGGATGGTTCTATGCGGCTGTGCATTGATTACAGATTGTTGAATAAGGTTATGGTCAAGAATAGATATTCATTACCGTGCATTGATGATTTATTTGATCAGCTACAAGGCGCTCAAGTGTTCTCCAAGATTGACTTGCGGTCTGGTTATCACCAACTAAAAGTCAAAGAGACAGACATTTCAAAGATAACTTTCAGGACTCGTTATAGCCACTATGAGTTCTTGGTTATGCCTTTTGATTTGACCAGTGCTCTAGCGGCATTCATGGATTTGATGAATCGAATTTTCAAACCACAACTGGATCGCTTTGTAGTGGTGTTCATTGATGATATCCTGATATATTCTAAAAGCAAAGGGGAACATGAAGAACATTTATGGGAAGTCTTCCAGACACTCAGGGAGAAGAGGTTATATGCTAAGTTTAGCAAGTGTGAGTTTTGGCTAGATAATGTATCATTCCTTGGCCATGTGGTCAATAAGGATGGAGTATCAGTGGAAAACAACAAAGTGGAAGCTATTGTCGATTGGCCACGTCCGACGTCAGTGACTGAGATACGCAGTTTCTTGGGACTGGCGGGTTACTATTGACGATTTGTAAAAGGGTTTTCTCGTATTACCCCACTACTTACCATCCTTACTCGGAAGGGAGTGAAGTATAAATGGATGAATAAATGTAAGCATAATTTTCAAGAGCTTAAGAAAAGGTTGACTTCAACACCAGTTCTTGCATTTCCATCTGAAGGCGATAATTTTGTGATCTATAGTGATGCGTCTCATCAAGGGTTGGGCTATGTTCTGATGTAGCATGGTAAGATGATAGCTTATGCTTCTTGCCAATTGAAAGTACATTAGAAGAATTACCCCATGCATGATCTGGAGTTAGCAGGCATTATTTTCGCACTAAAAATATGGCGACACTACTTGTATGGAGAATCTTGTGAGATTTACACGGATCATAAAAGTCTAAAGTATATCTTCACTTAGAAGGAGTTCAATTTGAGGCAAAGGCGATGGCTTGAATTGTTAAAAGACTATGATGGTGAGATACTTTATCATTCGGGAAAAGCGAACATAGTGGCAGATACATTGAGTAGGAAGTCATCGGGAGTGAACTTGACATCATTAACCATCCAACATCATTTAGTAGAAGATTTGAGAATAATGGGAGTGGAAATACTATAACATGGAGAAACTATCTTGTGTAGTCAATTGACAGTGAAACCGACCTTGCTGGAGAGAATCCATGTGGCTCAATGGGATGATCTTCAATGCAAGAGGAATATGGAGGAATTGTATAAAGGTGAGAGTAAAGATTTCAGCATCAGTAACGATGGAATTCTTAAATTCAGAGATCGAGTTTGCATACCTGCGAGTAGTGAGTTGGGGAAAGAGATTCTAGTTGAAACTCATAGTTTGGGTATAGTATTCATTCGAGAGGTACTAAGATGTATAAAGATCTTCGAGAGCATTTCTAGTAGAATGGCATAAAATGGGACATAGCTGAGTTCGTAGCGCAGTGTCTTACTTATCAGCAAGTAAAAATCGAATATCAAAGGTCAGCAAGAAAACTTCAACATTTACCACTACCCGAGTGGAAGTGGGAGAACATTACGATAGATTTTGTGTCTGAATTGCCTCGTACACGGAGTGGGCATGACGCTGTTTGGGTGATAATGGACCGACTATCACCCAAACAGTGTCATGCATTTTAATCAGAAAGGGGCATCTCTTTAATTTGGAGAAAGGGGCATCTCTTGAATTTGGTTTTGGTTGATCACTTTGATCAGGAGAAATTTTTTGATTGCAAGAGAAGAGAAGAGAAGAAAAAGAATGAGAGAAATATTAAAAATTTTGTGAGAACAAAATTCTGGTAATTTTTTGTGTAGAAAAAATAATTTATTATTTTTTCCAGAATCAAAAATTTGAGCAAACGGTATAGATACTCGAAGAAGGATCGTAGCCGACACTACGTTCTTCGAGACATGCAATTGGGACATACGCGAGAAGATCGACGGATCGTCTCAACGGTGTCGTTGCAGCAACAGAGATCAGATCTACCAGATCTCTAGAGGTATAATTTTATTCCACAAAATTTATACATGTTCCACGTATTTTATCTACGTACTCGTATCGGAATTCCCGGGCCTAACAAGTGGTATCAGAGCCCACCGATACTATTCGTAGATTGTAAATATGTGGGTTTTAATATCTGTTTTATAGCGATCCGCTACTGTTATGATCCGTATGAATGAATGAATGAATATTTTTTAATTTTATGCTTTCGTGGTTTTTTTCCGGCGATGCGATTCGAGATAGAAATTGTGAACTCCATAGATGAGGGCATAGAATTTTAAATATGTAATTTATTCATTTTATTTTCCGTATCTGATCGATGAACGGAGAATTGGATCAAGAGGCGATGACGGTAACAGAGGCAGTGAGCTTTCCAGATGCCGATGTGCTGTGCGGCACAAATTTTAGAATTTGGCAGATTTTCACGATTCTAGATTATCTCCTCATCGGATGATCCAATGGTCCAGATTTGGCTCGATGATGGACGGCTTGGATCATAACAGTGGTTTATTTATTTTTATTTCTTATTATTTGTTTGGATGAATGACTTATTATTTTCTGTATGGTTTGTTTTTATTTTTTTTAATAAACGGGCAAATACGAAAAAATAATAATTTTTATCCAAACGAATATGAAATAAAAATAATTTTGTTTTAATTAAACTTAAAACAAAAATGGTATTAATTAATTTGGAAAAATCCTGATTTTAATTATTTCTTTGTTTAAAAGTTTTTTATTAAAAGAAATGAAACCACTAGATTTAATTTACAGCGTTTAAATTATTTAGAGTTTTAAAGATTTTAACTAACCGGTTTTAAAACTTGAATTAAATAATTTCTCGTAATTAAATGGATTTTATTTATATTAAATAAAAATATTTTAATTGATTAAATAGGGCAACCTGTATTTTAATCAAAATTAAAATATTATTTAATATTAAATAAATGTTATTTGTTGAGTTTCTATATTAATTAAACATGATAAATTTTAATCTTTATCCCGAATTTAATTAAAGAATTAAAATTTTGTTTTAATTAGTTTTTAGAATTAACAAATATTTATTGAAAAACTCTCAATTTTCAAATATTAGGTGGAAGAGAGATTTAGTCACATATAAATCTCGTGGTCTCCATTATTTGTTCGTTGATAATGCAATTATAGTCTGCGAGCCAACTTTGACTTTTGGCCTCCCTTCGGATGGATTGTAATTGTGCGTTACCGAAACGGATCTCCGAAATGAGTAATTTGATAAAGAGTATCAATAGGATTACATTCTCTCCATCTGAGGGATCCGGTACAATGACATGGTCTTTTCAAATTAAGAGTAATGGTATACACTTAAATAAAAATATTAGTATTCTCCCCAACGGAGTCACTGCTATTATTTTTCGGTACCAAAGATATATCGGCTATTTAATTCTACTTGAAATGTTTGATTTTCGAAATAGTAAAATTAATTGACTTCGGGTATGTTCAGGCGAATGTTGATTAGTAGACGTCAACACAATGTTGCCTGCTATATCACGGTGTGCCGGGTTGCCGATTAATTATTTTAAAATCATGGTTGAGAGTACCAAATTTTAAAGTGAATTAAAAATTTTCTCATAAAATTAATTAAATTTAATTTTTGATTATCAGAATTTAAAATTGCGTTCAATCAACTTGCAATAATTCTCAAAGAACATAAACTTACAGGACCGGATTCTATCACTTGGAAATGAAACTTGGACATAGTGTTGGTTTACGAGGATTATGATTTTATTCTTGATACGGTCTGTCCACCTGTTCCTGGCGAAGGGGTAACCGATCAAGAAACTCAGCTTTACCAGAGGTGGATTAAGGCTGATAGGATGACGCGGGGCTATATATTGGCTTCCATGTCAGATGTACTGTAGCATCAGTATCAGTCAATGGGGTCTACCTTTGACATGATTAAAAGCCTGAAAGAAATGTTTGGGGCTCAGGGTCGTGCGGCTAACCAGGTCGCCATGAAGACGCTAATGAACACAATCATGGTCGAGGGTACACCGGTAAGAAATCATGCTCTGAAGATGATCGGCCTTCTGAACGAGCTTCAAATCCTTGGAGCAGAAATTGATGGGAAAACTCAGGTCGATATCTTGCTCTAGTCACTGCCTGACTCATTTCAGCAGTTCCGCCTGAATTACAACATGAAAAAGTTAGAATGCACTCTGGCAGAACTATTAAAAGAGCTTCAGGCAGCTGAATGTGTTATCCGGAGATCGCCGAGTGTTTTTGTTACTGAAAAAGGATCTACTTCTAAGCTGAAAGGCAGAAAGAAGAAGAAGAAGTTTCAACAGTAGGTTAAGGCACAGAAAGTCTGCCCTGCTCAGGGTACAGTGAAGAAACCTAAAGGCAAATGCTATCACTGTAAGAAGTCTGATCACTATAGGAACAACTGTCCGGATCTTCTCAACAAAAGGAACAAACAAGGTAAATCTTATTCTTTAGTTGTTGAAACATGTTTAGCGGTGTTATCTACCAGTACCTGGTGTGTAGATACGGGAGTCACTAATCTTGTATGCAATTTATTGTAGGGGTTTCAGAAAACCAAATAGCTTAGAGATGGAGAGATTTACCTACACATGGGAAATGCTACTAGGGCCGTTGCTGTTGCTGTTGCTGTAGGAGATGTTAGTTTATCTTTTGGTAGAAATAAAAATTTAATTTTAAAGAATGTTCTTAATGTAACTTCAATCAGAAAGAATTTAATTTTAGTTTCTTCTTTGATTAGAGATGTATATTCAATTTATTTTAATAATAAAGTCATTGTTAAGGATAATAAACATGTTATCTGTCGTGGTATATTGGTGAATGATCTTTATATTTTAAATTATGATATTTCTGTATTGCAACATAACGAGATAAATAACACACATATATTACGACTTAAGAGAAAGAGTTCTTCTTTAACGAACCAAACATACTTTTGGCACTTACGTCTGTGTCATATTAATCTAAAAAGAATTTAAAGATTGGTAAAAGATGAACCTTTAGGTTCATTAGAAGTGGAGGCACTTCCAGTCTGTGAATCTTGTTTAGAAGGTAAGATGACCAAAAGGCCATTCATGGTAAAAGAACATAGAGCCAAAGATGTGTTGGAATTGGTTCATTCAGATTTAGCTGGACCTATGACTGTTTGGGCGAGAGGTAGTTTTGAGTACTATGTCACTTTCATTGACTATTACTCAAGGTACAGATACATTTACTTGCTTCGCCAAAACTCTGAGACCTTTGAGAAATTCAAAGTGTTTAAGACTGAGGCAGAGAAGCGGATAGGTAAGAGTATCAAAACCATACGATCTGATCGTGGTGGTGAGTAACTATCGGGAGAGTTTAGGGACTATTTATCTATTGAAGGAATTTCATCCCAACTGTTTACACCTGGTATGCTCCAGCAGAATGGTGTAGCAGAAAGAAGAAATAAGACTCTTAAGGAAATGATAAAGTCTATGATGAGTTATTTGAATTTACCTGATTATTTTTGGGGTTACGCATTAGAAACAGCGGCTTATATTTTAAACTTGGTACCAACGAAGGCAGTACCTTCTACTCCCAAAGAACTGTGGACTGGGCTCAAACCTAGTCTAAGACATGTTCGGATTTTGGGGTGTCCAGTACACGTTCTAAAGAAGGACGCCGGTTCGTTGGAATCAAGATCAGAAGTCAGTTTCTTAATCGAATATCCCAAAGGAACTAAAGGTGGTTTGTTCTATAATCCTAAAGATCAGAAAGTCATTGTTAGCATCAATGCCCAATTCTTGGAAGAGAGATTATATGTTAAAACTATCAGCCCAGGTCCTGTGTGGTTCTTGATAAGTTGAGAGGAGATATACCGGCACAGTTTTCTACGATACTATCTGTACAGAATAATTCACCACTTGTCGTTAGTACACATTCACAGAGAGAGTTTCATCGTAGTAGGAGGGTAATTTATTTACCCGAAAGGTATACTCTCTTGGGTGAGTCATATGACAAAATTCCAGAAGAGCAGAATATCGAATTCAGTAACTACAAAGAGGTAATTTTAGACAAAGATGCGGATATTTGGCATAAGGCTATGGAACCAAACAGATTCATAGCAAATGGTCAAGAGCACATGTTGTGTAAGCTTAAGAGATCTATTTATGGACTTAAGCAAGTATCGAGGTCGTGGAACATTCGATTTGATCAGGCGATTAAGATCTTTGGCTTTGATCAAAGTCTTGATGACTCATGTGTGTACAGGAAGCGCGACGGTAGCATGGTGGTATTTCTAGTACTATACGTGGATGACATCTTGCTCATCAGAAATGATGTGGGGGTGTTATCGTCCGTGAATGTATGGTTGTCCAGTCAATTCGATATGAAATACTTAGGAGAAGTCAGTCACATCTTTGTGATCAAGCTTACGCAAGATCGGAAACAAATGATATTGGCATTATCTCAGGCGAGATATATCGACTTGATGTTAGTTTGGTTTAGCATGCATGATTCCAAGAAATAATTTTTTCCTTTCAGGTACGAAATCACAATATCCTGGGATCAGTGTCCTAAGACACCTGAGGAGATAGAGAAGATGAGAGACATTCATTATGCTTTGGTAGTTGGAAGCCTCATGTATGCTATGCTATGCACTAGACTGGATATCTGCTTTGTCGTTGGCATGGTTAGTAAATATCATTCTAACCCAAGGTAGGAGCATTGGAATGCGGTGAAGAACATTCTCAAGTACCTAAAAAGGACTCGAGATTATATGTTAGTTTACTAGTCTGAGAATCTAGTACCTTTAGGGTACACGAATTCTAATTTTCAAACTGATAAAGATTCGAGAAAGTCCACATCTGGAGATGTGTTTACCTTGGGAGGTGGAGCTATAAGTTGGAGGAGTATGAAGCAATCTTGTATTGCTGATTCCACCATGGAGACCGAATATGTGGCAGCCTGTGAGGCAGCTAGGGAGGCCATTTGGTTCAGGAACTTCCTAACGGACTTGTATGTGGTACCTTTGGTATGATCGACTATTACACTTTATTGTGATAATAGTAGAGCGGTCGCTAACTCAAAGGAACCACGAGTTCATAAAAAGGGTAAACACATAAAGCGTAAGTATCATCTCATCTGGGAGATTGTGTAGCATGGAGACGTTGCTGTATGTCAGATTGCATCAAGGGACAACCTTGCGAATCCTTTTACAAATGCATTACCAGCGAAGATATTTGATATGCATGTAGAGGGGCTTGTTGTCAAATATATGCAGGCATGACTTTGAGTATAAGTGAGAGATTGTTAGGGTTATATACTAAAATTTATTTATTTTTGTATATATTTTATTATTTATTCAATAAAATAACATTTTAATGAGAATCTAAATAAGAATGAATGCTTATATATTTTATTTTATACTTATATAAGCTCGTCCTATTATTCGTGTCTAGTATTTGATTCAGTATGTAGAGTTCAGCTTACATACGGAAGATCGAAACATAAGTTCTGACAGAATAATTTAATTAAAACTCATAGTCTATACGAAATTGGGCAAACCATTGGAAAAACTATAACACATTGTTTTAGTAGGCTGGTCTTGGTGACGGTGAACGGTTTGAATTTGGTATTCAAAATTCTGACTCAATGTGTTAGTATACTTTGTGTGTATTGAGTAGGATCATCGAGATAATTAATTTTATACTAACTGTAATAAATTAATTTACACCTCGTATTACTATGTATTACTTAAACTCTTAATCCCGACGTATTTATTAGATGTGTGTGCATTTAGTGTATGGTACTTTGATTCATCAATGGGTGAGACTTCTATTGAGGTCAACAAGACCGGTGAGTTGGATACCGACACTCTGTGTTCGACGGATAATATGATACTGACAGAAATTACATTTGGTTCAGGTTGATGATACTTCTTTGGGCTACTTATAAGTTTGATGATGCCAAACCCTGCAGGTAAATTTATAATTTAGCATATCAATATGTTAAGTAGGGGATACTAAAAGTTAAAGAGATTGATCAAATAGGATTGTCAGTAATCTAATTTAATCTACAGGTATTTTTAATTTTAAATGTTGAAAGATTAATTAAGCATTTAGTAATTGAAAATTCGAGACATAATCGAGATAAGGTCGGGAGTTGAGTCTAGGCCTTTAGTGGAATAAGTGTTGACTCGTGTAAAAATAAATCTAACTCTAGGCTTGAGTTAGTGGTGTTCAGTTTTTTACACTGTTAACCCGTACTTTATTTTTCCCCGTGATCCCTCACGTAGCCCGAGATTTTGCACTCTCTAGTTTGCTCAGGATAATTTTCAGGACTAAATAAATAAGAATTTATTCCTCTCATTATAATTTTTTTCCCTATTATTTTAATCTCTAATCATTACGTATATATATTAAATAAAAAATTATTTTCTTTCTTTATATATATATATTTGTCTTATATGAGATATATTCTGCAACAGAGATCAGATCTACCAGATCTCTAGAGATATAATTTTATTCTGTAAATTTTATACCTGTTCGACGTATTTTATCTACGTACCCGTATCGGGATCCCTGGGCCCAACAAGTGGTATGAGAGTCCCCCGATACTATTCGTAAATTGCAAATACGTGATTTCTAATCTCTATTTTGCAGTGATTCACCACTGTTATGATCCGTGTGTATGAATGAATGAATAATTTTTATATTTTATGCTTTGATTTTTCTCCCGACGATGTGATTCGGAATAGTTTTTTGTGAACTCCATGTGAGAGGTATAGGATATAAAATATAAATTTATTCATTCTGAATCTTCTGTATCTGATCGATGAACGAAAGATGGATCAAGAGACGATGACGGCAACAGATGCAAGGAGCTGTCCGGACGCCGATGAAAATTTCAAGATTTGACAGATTTTTCCTATGCGGGATTATCTCCTCATCGGATGATCCAATGGTCCAGATCTGGCTTGATGATGGATGGCTTGAATATTAACAGTGGTTTATTTATTTTTATTTCTTATTATTTGTTTGGATGAATGGTTTATTATTTTTTGTATGGTTTGTTTTATTTTTTTATCAAATGGTAAATACAGAAAAAAAATGATTTTTATCCAAACGAAAATGAAATGAAAATGTTTTTGTGTTAATTTAAACTTAACACAAAGATGGTATTAATTAATTTGGGACAACCCTAATTTTAATTAATTCTTTGTGTAAATTTTTTTTATTAAAACAAATAAAACCACTATATTTTATTTACGGGATTTAAATTATTTAGAGTTTTAAATGTCTTAACTAACCGATTTTAAAATTTCGATTAAATAATTTTTTGTAATTAAATAGATTTTATTTATATTAAATGGAAATATTTTAATTGATTAAATATGGCAACCTAGATTTTAACCAAAATTAGAATATTGTTTAATGTTAAATAAATATTATTTGTTGGGTTTCTATATTAATTAAACATGATAAGTTTTAATCTTTATCCCGAATTTAATTAAAGAATTATTTTTTTTTAATTAATTTTACAATTAACAAATATTTATTAAAAAATTCTTTATTTTTAAATATTAAGTGGGAGAGAGATTTAGTCACATTTAAATCCCGTGTTGTTCATTATTTGTTCGTTGGTAATGCAATTATAGTCTACGTGCCGACTTTGACTTTGGACCTCCATTCAGATAGACTGTAGTTGTGGGTTATCGAAACAGATCTCCAAAAAAAATAATTTGATAAAGAGTGTCAGTAGGATTACATCATCTCCATCTGAGGGATCCGATACAAGGATATAATCTTTTCAAATTAAGAATAATGGTATACACTTAAACGAAGATAATAGTATCACCCCCAACGGAGTCACTGCTATTATTCTTCGGGACGAAAGGTATATCAGCTATTTAATTTACTTGGAATGTTTGATTTCCTGGATAGTAAAATTATTTGAATTCAGGTCTGTCCGGACGAATGTTGATTAGTAGACGTCAACACAACGTGGCCTGCTATATCACGGTGTGCCGGATTACCGATTAATTCTTTTAAAATCATGGTTGAGAGTACCAAATTTTAAATTGAGTTAAAAAAAACTTCTCATAAAATTAATTAAGTTTATTTTTTTATTCTCAAGATTTACAATGACTTTCAATCCACTTGCAATAATACTCAAAGAACACAAACTTACTGGACCGAATCTTATCACTTGGAAACGAAATTTGGACATAATATTGACTTCCGAATATTATGATTTTGTTCTTGATACGGTCTATCTACCGGTACCTGGTGAAGGGGCAATCGATCAGGAAACCTAGATTTATCAGAGGTGGATTAAGGCTGATAGGATGACGCGGTACTATATACTAACTTTCATGTCAGATGTACTGCAGCATCAGCATCAGTCTATGGATACTGCCTATGACATGATCTTAATCCTGACAAAAATACTTGGGGCTCAGGGTCGTTCGGCTAGGTAAGTCGCCATGAAGGTCCTAATGAACACAACAATGGTCGAGAGTACACCGATAAGGAACCACACTCTGTAGATGATCGGTCTTCTGAACAAGCTTTAGGTCCTTGGAGCAGAAATTGATGGAGAAATCTAGGTCGATATCTTGCTCCAGTCACTGCCTGACTTATTTTAGCAGTTCCGCCTGAATTATAACATGAACAAGTTGTAATTCACTCTGACAGAACTATTGAAAGAGTTTCAGGCAGCTGAACATGTTATTCGGAGATCGGCGAGTGCCTTTGTTACTGAAAAATGTTCCACTTCTAAGCCGAAAGACAAAAAGAAGAAGAAGAAATTTCAGCAATAGGCTAAGGCACAGATAGTCCACCCTGCTCAGGGTACAGTGAAGAAGTCCAAGGACAAATGCTATCACTGTAAGAAGTCTGGTCACTATAGGAACAACTGTCCGAATCTTCTCAACA
>JAUTBS010388385.1:0-25867 GCA_032361285.1 Aequorea victoria | reverse complement strand
TGGAATGAATGTTTAGCATAACCCTAATTATTATTTATTATGTCACCTAACGACCCAGGAATTTCAGGGCGTTACAACCTGCGCCGAGTGTCGACCTAGGACTGGAATGGGGTAGCACTGGCGATGCTATACATGAGCTTATAGTCCGTGTCCCGGGACAGGGAGCTATCTGTCACCAACTATTGAAGGATCTGGAAGGTACGATCTTGATATCCCTATTGTCCTTTTATTTCATTTATGTTTATTTTTTATTGACCCAGCCTGACACTTATTATGTTGATCCTCCCTTTATGTTACAGTTGTGGGCTTATGAGTTTCTGGGGTTTCCATCCCTAGTAACCACTTATCCCGATCCTATAGTCATCCCGCAGGCACTGAGGTGGGGTTGGAGCACATGAGGGATGAGGGAGGAGGGAGGAGGCAAAGGATTTGAGCCACTATCGCCGGTATTTGAATCGCCTTTATTACACACATGTATGTTATCTTTTAGTTTCATGCACCTTTTGTTTCTTTTCTTTTGGTGACTTCCCTTGCCTGTAACCTATGTTCAATCCACTTTTCAGGTGAATGGGCGAGTGTGGAAGGGCATAGAGGATCGGGCTAACCCTAATATAATGAGGAGCTGTCAGGCTTCTGAGATGAGGATCCTACTAGAGGGGCTATTCCATCGAGAGTGGTTCTTGGGTAAGTAAGTAGCTCGGCAATCATTGGGACTGGACCATTTTTGGGTCCCTTAGCCACCACCACTGGGTATGAGGTCGACAGACACCATGCCACTGGAAGACGTGGTGGAGGTGATGTATGACTTCGATGCTAGTGATTATCTAGCCGATGGAGAGTATGTCGTCTTTGCCCGTGCTTCCTTGATGCACCTGGTGGGTGTTCGCCCTGTTAAGAAACAGGGCGGATAACCTTTGTCATCTCGAGCTCCTCCTGCTATTGGTGGTTGCACTAGTCCTGCTACTAGTTGTAGTGTTGTTACTGCTTGTGTTGCCTCTGTTGCTGCTGCTGGCATTTATGCCACCCCTGCTCTGGATATGACTGCTCCTTTCCTCCTACTACTACCTAGGATGGTGGACACGTATACGCACAAGTATCAGCATCCCATCTCCATTCCTATTATTGAGGTAGAGGAGTTATGCCTAGGTTCCAGTGATGTGCAAGTACTTCCTACCTCACTCTCTTTATTTTCTTTTATGCTTCTCCTATCTTATTGTTCTGTTATGTTGGTTTGCTTACCGGACACTTTTTTTCTTTCCTTTTCTCTTTGTTATTGTTCCTGGTCCCCCATTTTTTCATAGAGGACTGCCTCACTACTATCATCGGTCTAATGATATTGGTGAAGCAGCAGACTAAGATCATTACTGACGCGTACCTCAATCTCATCTCCTAATATCCTTACACTCCTCCTCGTTCGGTGAGTGATTTGTTTATTTATTATCCTTTTACACTTAATCACTACATTCTTATTCTGACATCGGGTCTTATTCTGACATCTGGTTTTCTTCTTTCTTCTCTTTTTTTACAACCTCTCTCCAATAGCCACGACCTCTTCACCCATTGGACTTCCTTATCTTCTCGTGCTGCTAGCCCGTCTACTGCTGGTCCATCTATCACTGCTCCCCGAAGTTCTTCTCTGTGAACTATGGTTCGAGCGTATCAGGCTAATAGCGATGATGACTATGACTCAAGGAATGCCACTACTTCTTCTTCCTCTATTCTGGCTCCCATGTGCCGCACCTGACATCGACATAGATAAGGGTGTTTTGATTTTATGTTTTCTGTACACCTTATATACATTTTTTTATATACATTTTTATTTGATGGTTCTTCAGTCCCGAATGTATTTTATCTTAGTACATTTATTCAGCTCTTTTTTCATTTTCTTTTCCTTGTGTGGATGCTCTTTATTTATATACATGAATGGTTCTTTATATACATGCTTCTTTATTTATGTACATGGATAGTTCTTTCTTCTTCTTTTTTTCCTTTTTTTGTACATAGATGGTTCTCTTTTTTCTTTTTTTACATGGACGGTTCTCTTTTTTTAGATTTTGTTACATTTTAAGAATTTGAATGAATGCATGTAAGAATGGTAGTAGATATCAAGACATAGACCAAAGTGGTTCTGTCACTATATATAGACTATAAGCACCAATGGTGATAACTTAGATATGAAGCAACGGAGAAAATAAACACAACTACTTTTTAAAAAAATTAAGGTGGCACGCGCCATATGAGGTGGCGTGCGCTTCTTTATTGACAGACATAGCGCGCGCCATGATAACATGACATGCGCTACATTGGGTTTGCATGAGTCGGCTCACGCCAAGTTTGGTCCCTCTCAGATTCTGCTATAAAAAGGGGGTGCCCAACCTTTCTTTGTAATCAACTCTTGTTCCTTGAAATGACTTTTTCCACTCAAAGTTTTCTTCTCTTGGAATGATGAGTTTACTAAGATCGAGCAAACTAATTTTGTAAATTTTGGTTTCAACGCACTTTTCCATTTGAGGACCGTGAGGATGGATTGAAATTTTCTGAAGGCATCTGCTCATCTATGGGATCTGGTGGCCCTTATATTCATACTTGGAGATGAAGAACTTTACCCCACCATCGAAAAGTTCAAAGCTATTTTGAATCTCTTCCCTCAAGAGAAAATCTTGATACCTATCTCTCTTGTTAGTCTGAAGAAGATCTTGAGGAAATTATGTGGTTTGAGCAGTAGTGAGGCTTCTATCGTTCTGCATGGAAAGGTTCTCGACATAGCTCGTCTGGCGAACTGCTTCCATCCTTTCGGCTCTATTTTAGATTTCCCTTTTTAGTCTTGCCATCGATATGCCTTGTGTATCTATCTTCTGGCACATTTCCTTATTTTCCTTGGAAATGAGGATGTCAGTACTACCCTGGTACAAGTAGCTTCTAAGATAAAAGAGGAAAAGAATTTTATGCCACTGAATTTGGCCGAGACTCTTATCGGTTTTGATGTCGTTCATTCAGGTGTTTCTTTTGTCTTTGTAGGCAATCCCTTGCTCCTTCAGGTATCCCTCAAAACTCTCCTTTTTTCTCCTTTTATTTCTCTCAATTTTTTCTCTCAACTTTCCTTTTTCTGCATTTCTTTTTAAAAAAATTGCTTAACTCTCTTTTTCTCATATTTCTCTTAATTTTTCCGTTCAATTCTCTTTTTTTTTGTATTTCTCTCAGATTTGGTTGATGAAAAAGGTGAACGTTCTGGAGCATTCGCTTGCTGGAGTTTATACACTGAGAGCCTTTCTATTGAGAATAATTTGTTGCCATTGTACCACCACAATTGAGGCAAAATTTCTTTGACGCCCTGACTGGCAAAGACATTTGCTGGCGTTGTCCCTAGTGGACTATTCTTGTGCTGACAATTTTAACCATGGAGCATCGTGACATTCTGCTCGTGGGCTTGAGGCTAACTACATTCTATCTTCCTTCTCGTATTTTGTGTCAGCTTGGTCATCCCCAGATGTGCCGTCCAACGGTGACGGTTTATATGACCACTTCTTTCCGTTACACCCCTCTTCTAGAGCATTATCGACAGTTTTCGTCATCCCAGGAGATGATTGACTCGGGGGATCTCTGAGTAGCCTTTCTGATGGGAACGTGACATGGCTAGGAAGTGAGATATAGCACAAAGAGGAATAAGACAACTATATGAGAAGAAAGAAGACTTAATCTGGTTGTTCCTTCTTCATTTTCATTAGTTTTCTTTCTTCTTTTTTTAGAAAATGACTTAGGATTTGCATTTTTCCCTTTTCATGTATGAACTTTTAATAATTAAAATAGAGTAATGAGAAATTTTCTCTTTTCTGATCTTTGATCTTTTCACTTTGTTCATTTGATATTCATTTTTTTCATATAATGAAAAACTATTCAAAAAATTTCAAAGAGATCTTCACATTGGATCATAATTAGATGGAAAGGGTTTAAAAGATGAAGTATTGGAGAGGTTTATAGTCTTATATATATATAGGTTTGGGCCGAACTTTAAATTAAAGTTGCCTGCGTATCCCAAAGAAAAAGAATCAAGTCATAATGTACTTCTGGCCTGGTTTAAACTCGGGTTTCAATACTTTCCTTTTTTAATACCCTTATTTTTGCCAAAGCTGCCCTTTCGGCCTTTCAACCTTATGGGCTGTTCTAACTTTTGCCTGGGTCATCATTTCATCAGTTTTTAGCCTATCGAGCCTCTCTTATCTTTATATCTTTTTTTAAGGGTAATACTTTTTGAGCTGGTCTAAATTGGTTATGGTGTTGAAAGTATTTTCGTCCAGGTCCATAATACTAACGGCTCCTCCCATCATAATAGTTTTGATTATGTATGGCCTGACCAAAATTGATTTGAATTTTTCCTCTCAGGTCAAAGATAGGGGTTCAGATTTCTTTAAGCACCAGGTCTCCTTCTTCAAGATTCTGGACCTTAACATTTTTGTTAAACGCACGTGCTACCCTTTTCTGACAGCCTTGAACATGAAAGAGTACGCTGAGTCTCCTTTCATCGAACAAATTAAGTTCTCAAAACGATCCCTATACCAATCAACTTTCAGTAAGTCACATTCTGCTATCACCCTGAGAGAGAGAATTTCCATTTCTATGGGTAAAATAACTTCCATCCCATATACTAGAGAATACGGGGTGACTCTTATCGAGGCTTGGATTGACGTTCTGTATTCCCAAAGGGCAAATGGTAACTTTTTGGGTCAATTCGTACTGGCTTCTATCATCCTTTGTAGGATTTTCTTGATGTTCTTATTTGTCGCCTTAACTACTCCATTGGTCTGTAGTTTGTACAGGAATGATTTGTGCGTTATGATCCTATTTCTCTCCAGCAAATCTAGTACTTCTCCTTGGAAGTGTGATCCATTATCTGATACTAATTCGTGGAGAACACCATATCGGCAGATGATATTATGTTTGATGAACTTAGCAACATGAGATGCTTTGAGGATTGAGAAGGAAGCAGCCTCGACCCATTTAATGAAATAGTCGATTGCTACTAAGATGAATTCATGTCCATTTGACGCCTTCAGCGTGACTTTTCTAATGATGTCAATTCCCCAAACTAAAAATGGCCAAGGAGATGTCATACTGTATAACTCTGATAGTGGAACATGTACCATATTTTCATGGATTTGGCATTTGTAGCACCTTTTAACGAACTTAACACAGTCCATTTCTGTATTCATCTAGAAATAGCCTTGCCGCAAAATCTTTTTGGCCAACATCATCCCATTCATGTATGGCCCACAAACCCCTTTGTGTACTTCTTTTACAATATCTCGACCTTCCTCGTCTATTACAAAAATTATGTTGATAAGCCCTTTTATACAGCTTTCCACCACAGATGATGCATTGAGCCGCTAATCTTCTTATGGCTCTCTTATCCTTTTGAATGGCACCATCTAGGTATTTTCCCTCATCAATGAAGTTTCAGATGTCATGAAACCAGGGTAAACCATCCCCAACTTCCAGTTCCAAGGCTGCGACCTTGTATGCTCTCATGCTCCTCTGTTCAATTACTAAAGGTCTCATTTTTTTCTTTGGGGGTATGTCAATCATGGAGTCAAGAGTGCAAAGGGTATCAAAAAATTTGTTGTAAAACTTGGGTACATGGACGAAAATGACCTCCTCAAAATTAGGAACAGGTCTGTCGAGCTCTTGGTAGTATGGTATCAGTTTTTCCTCCTTGACTTTCCATTTCCCACTAGCTTGGGAGACGATCAAGGCGGAATCACCAACCAATTCTAATTTTTTTGCTCCTAATTCCAAACCAACTTCCATCCCGGCGATACATTCTTCGTATTCAGCTTGATTGTTGGTAACCTCAAAATTCAATTTACAGGCCAACGGAACATGCAAATTATCTAGAGTGACTAGAAAAATTCTAATTCCATAACCATATTGGTTTGAGCCACCATTAAAATATAAAATCCATAACTCATTATCGACTTTCATCACATCTTCATCGGGAAACTGAAACTCTAAATCTTCTTCTCCCTCAACAGGCTGATCAATCAATAATTATGCTACGACTCTTCTTTTTATCGATAATCTAGTTTTATAATATAATTCAAACTTGGCCAATAATAGACACCATCGGTCCAATCTTCCTATCAGTGCAAGCTTTTTGAATAGGTACTTAAGCGGGTCTATTCGAAAAAACAACACTACAGGGTATGCCAGTATGTAGTGTCATAACTTTTTTGATAATCACACCAAAGCCCAACATGTTTTCTCCAATGGCATGTATCGGGCTTCACATTCTGTTATTTTCTTGTCAGTTAATACATGATCTTTTTTTTTCCGTTGTCCCCTTCTTGTGCTAGCATGCAGCCCATTACAGATTCATTCACTGATAGGTACAGAATTAGCGACTTGCCTAGTTCCGGAGGAGAAAGCATCAAAGGCTTTTGCAAGTATCCTTGGATGGATTCAAAGGCATTCTAGTAATGCTGATCCCACTAGAATTTTGTGATCTTTCTAAGTAATTGGAAAAGATGTTAATAGGTTGTAGTCAGCTTCGAGATAAAACAACTAATGAACAAAGTTTTTTTCAAGAATCCTCTAACCTCTTTCTCTATTCTTCGGGGAGGTATTTCTAGAATTGCTTTGATTTTAGAAGGGTTCACCTTTATTCCCCTTTAGGTGATGATGAATCCTAATATTTTACCCGCAGTAACCCTAAAAGTGCATTTTTGTGGATTTAAGCTCATCTAGTACTTCTGAATCCTTTCAAATGATTTTCTTAAAGCCAGAATATGTCTTTCACGGTCCTTAGATTTGACAATCATATTATTGACATATACTTCCACTTCTTTGTGTAGCATGTTGTGAAGTAATGTCATTGTAACACATTGGTACATGGCTCCTACATTTTTCAGACTGAAAGCATAACCCGATAACAATACATTCCCCACAGCGTGGTGAACATATTGTTTTCTCTATCTTCAGAGGCCATAAAGATTTGGTTGTACCCAGAGAATCTGTCCATGAAAGATAACAAGGTAGGACGTCTATGTGTGGCAGAGGGAAGTCATCTTTGAGACTTTGTTAAGATCCTGAAAGTCAATACAAACTAGCACACGTCTATCTTTCTTTGGTACAGGGACAATATTAGCCACCCACTTGGGTACTCTGTCACCTAAAGAAAGATGGCATTTACTTGCTTGGTAACTTTCTCTTTACTTTTGAGGGCCCAGTGTAGTCTCACACGTTGGAGCTTTTGTTTTATTAGTTTGGCATCAGGGTAGAGGAGAATTTTGTGCTGAACTATTTCTTGGTCTATTTTGGGCATATCTACGTATGACCATGCAAAAATATCTTTAAATTCCCTTAATAGTTTGGTTAAAGGTTCACGTTCCTCAGATGATAAAGTAGAGCCGATCTAGACCATTTGGGGATCCTTCTCAGTACCTAGGTTTATTGAAAAAAAAAATTTAATTAAAGGTTTAGCGTTCATCTCTTCTTCTTTTTCAATTAAAAGTTTTATTTCCTGGAGAACGCCCCTATTGAGATTATTTTCAGAGTCAGAAATCATACATTCAAATAGAAATATAATAGCGTAACCAGAATAGTTCCTCATTTCTTTATTATTGTCAACAGCGAGGGTTACAAACTTTGACATGAACTGGGAGGAAATAGAAGACCGATGCACCCCAACAGATCAGTGTCTGACGGACTCACTACTGGACTCTAGGCCTATAGATGCAGATGAGTCTGACTCAAACTCTAACTCTCTATCTATCACATTCAATACGTTGTATTCATAAGCCCAGTTATTGATAACAATGTTATCCCCATCTACTATTAGGCTAGAACATTCGACTTGCGCGCCGCTGCTCAATTTGGTAATCACTTTCGCATCTTCTTCCGCACGCGTTAGAGTTGTTCCTTCTTCAAAGAGCAACCCCAATATTAGTTCTCCTATGTTCTCGACCTAGTCTCACGTGTGCACTCCTTTGGTTTCATCCTCGTCCTCTACCTTATCCTATTCGGGCTCGCTGTCTATCATTTTGACCTTCTATTGAAGGGTGGATGGAACTGCTTGCACTGTAGGGTCATGAAACCATGGTCAGCCCAACAATAAATTGAAAGAGTCTGGCACATACAGTACGTAGAACTCTATCTTGCTTTTTACTGGTCCCATGATAATTGCAATTTTAACTACCCCCAACACATTCTTGCGGGTGTTGTCATAAGCATGTGCCCTTTAGATAGATGGCGTGCAATCTTACTCTTTTAGCCTGAGGTAGTGCATTGTTCTAAGTAGACAAACATTCAATGCTAACCCGTTATCAGTTAATACAACAAACACCCATTTGCCTAGGCATTTTACTGTCATATGGAGAAGCTTATTGTGTAGAGGCCCTGCAACTGGTAAATATTTCTATGCGAAGGCGATGACATTATTCAGTCGAGTAGGGCCACCACTCTTATCATTTGTTAAGGAGTGGTGTCTATAGAGATGTCAGTTTTGCTTAAAACTTTCAAAATGGCTTATTTGTGCTTGAGGAATACCATCAGTAGCCCCCAGATGCTCAAATTAGATTGGATCTTCTTAAGTTGCTTTATCACAGCGTCATCTTCTTCCTTAGTTTCCACTACTGGATGACTAGTCCCACTTTTCTCTAGGTGCATTTCTTTGAAGTGCCTCCCACTCCTGGTCAGATGCTCTACTTTTTATTTGGGATCCCGCAAACTATCCCACAAGTCTAAAGCAGTATTACCTTCTGATAGGTCTAGTCCTTCTAACTTCCACAAGTTGTCTTCCTCTATTTTTCCCTTCTATTTGTCGATTGTCGGGTGGTCATTGCAAGCTTTCAGATCTTCTTTCGTGATCGGGCCTTGTTCTTTCCCTTTCTCTGCTTCCTATTGACTAATCTCTCTCATAGCCCATAGCTCTTCTTCTTTCCAGTTGTTGTTAGGCCCTGGGTAGTCCTAAATGTCATTATTAATAACAAAAAGGTCTAAAAGATGCCTTTTCCCTCTTCAGACGCGACATCTGGGTCGACATTTTATTTGTCTGTGCTCCTTTTCCTATTCTCTTCGGTGATCCTATTGTCATTGAGCCTGATTTCTATTAGGCTTTCTATTTTCTTGCTTCATCTCCTCCTGCTATTTTATTCAGTCCCCAGTCACTCTTGGACTCAGTTTTGGTCTTATTTTCCAGTTCTTTCTCAGATGTTAACTCCGATTCTTTCCCTGGTCCTGTCATGCTATTCCCTAATTTTCCCTCCAATTCTTTTCTGGATTATGCTGTGTCTTCTTTCTCTACACCATTTTTTGGTTGGGTATCAAAGGTAAAAAGGTTATCCTCATCGGGGTCATTCCATCCCCTACTTCCTTCTAACTGGCCGTCTATCTCTCCATTCTCTTATTCATTCGTATTGGGGTCATTTCACCCCCTACTTCCTTCTAATTGGCTATCTGCCTCCCTATTCTTTGATTCGTCCAAGGAGAGCCATCCCTCATTACCAGTGGCTATGTTTGGTTCATAGAAGGAAAATTCCACATGCACCTCATCATTCCTGATCATGTTATCCCACTCATCCATCATTTCCTCTACTTCCTCAAGCTCTGTCAAATTATTCTCCTCCATGTATAAGGTTCCCTCTGCATCCAGGAAGCACAAGAAATTCCCTTTTAGGAGAGGTGGACTTGGTATGGTTGTCTCCTCTATGCATATATAGATACTGGGATCATAACATGGTGAGGTGGTATGGACACAATTCAAATTCCAATGGGGTGGATTCATGTGGTTTGGCAAGGAATCGGTTGTTATATTAGGTTTAACCATTGTTGGGGGCAAAATCACATTGTTGTCAATTAGATCCTAGATCGCATGCCAAAACCTCATGCAGTTATTGATCGCATGCCCATGCCCCTGATGGTAGGCACAGTATAACACAGGGTTAAATCTGATTGAAAGTGGGTCAGGATGAGGCATTGGATCAAGGGGTTTAATGTGCCCTCTCTCCACTAGCCTGGGGAATAGTATAGAGAGTGGTACACTTAGTTAGGTGAATACCCTCCTCGGGAGTTTGGGTGCAAAAGACAGGCCGGCATGTCCTGGCTGAGAATTGAGAAGGTTAACTTCTGCAGTCCTTGATGTATTGTTGTGGGGAGGGTTATTGTTGGCTTGGTTGGTAGGGTAGTTATTCTGATATGTCCTCATGGGCTTCTGACTTGGGTCAACTTTTGTTCTCTCAATTTTCCCAATCTCGATGGTGTCCTCAATTTGGATTCATGCATCAAATAGCTACTCGAAAGTCATGAGCGGCTGGGTGATTAGGTATTTCCTGAACTGGGGTTGTAGGTTCTTTACTACCACTCAAACCTACTCTTTTTCTGTTGGTCGATTGGTCATCTTTGCAGCCTTGCCCCTCCAGCAGATCAAAAAGTCGACAAAAACTTCCCTGACATTCTGCTTGGTGGTCTCTAGTTCTCTGGCTATCACGTCCAACTGGATATTATAGTTATATTGCCCGACGAAAGCAGTAGCAATGTCTTCCCAGTTTCTTATCCTGGTGGCTTCTAAAGACATAAACCATTGTTGAGAAGCCCTTGACAAGGATCTATGGAATAATTGCGCCTTCAACTGGTCATCAATTCCCATGGGAGCCAGATTACCGACATACGTCTGCAAATGGATCTGGGAATCCCCAATGCCATTGGATTTTTCCATATCGGGAATCTTAAATTTGTTCGATAACTTGACATCGGGTAAGAGTCAAATACCTCCAATGTCTAACATGTACTCGTCTACCCCTTTAGCCTTTCTCAAAACCTTTTCTAACCTGTCAATCTTATCAGAGAGCAGGGCTTCTTGGGCTATGACAGGATCTACTATGGCTGATGCAGGTGTAACTGTGGTGGGTCCAGCGGGTCCAGCTCCTGGCAAATCTACACCATACTGATTCTCTTCCAAGATGGGGTCCTCGGCTATCCCATCCTGTGGAACTCACAGAACCTGATTGACCTGAAGAGCTCAGATCTCTGCTTGACACTGAGCCTGGGCCTGTGTTTGATTCTAAAGCGTGAGGGTCATGCCTTTCAGAGCTCTGTGCATTTTTGACAGGGTTCTGATTTGGGAAACATTAATGCCCTCTTCAGCCATTGCTATATTTGTTAGGTCGAAACTTAATCTTCGAAGTTGTCCGTTCGGTGATCTGGTCTAGACAGGTGTCACAAAAGGGTTTTACAAAGTAATGATAACTCCTAAGAGGTAGAGGAGAAAGGAAAATACGTCAGAGCATTACATAATGTTATTGAGGTTTGAAATGACCTCGTGGAGGGAATAAATTAGAGCAGCAAAATAGAGGTGTAGAAAAGACCCGTGTTTTTCCATTCCCCCTAATGACGAAGAACAAAGGTGGGTGTCAGATCCCAGATGAAGAACGAAAGGGTGCGGGTGATGAAACCTGACTTAGACCGAAAAAAGAGAAACTTTAGGCCTTAGCTTGACTGTAACACCCCATAATTCTAAGAAATTAATTACATTCTATAATGAATTAGGAGAAGAAGTCTTGCAAGTAACCTTTCTTAAAAATCAAGTTTAGGCGTTAAATATATGAACCAAGTATAAAATCCGTTTGGAAGCCCAACTTACTAATCCAAATAGGCTTAATAAGAGAACTCAAGTGGGGCCAAAGTAAGCTCATGAGTTTTGGTTCAAAAGATTAACAAAGGATCAAACCATTGAAGAGAAGCCAAGTAAAATAATGCAAGTCTTATGAAAGATGAAAAATGTGCAAAAAACTAAAACGCGCCCAAGTAAGGCCTATGAACTCCCAAAGTTCAAGAATTTAAGTAAAAATTTAGGTAGAGAATGAGGCTAAACCCTACTATAAGGGCCTAATAAAATCATAAACTAAAGAACTCAATTGAAAATTCAAAGAAAGTAATTCACGAAAAGCCTAAAGGAGGTCCAAATTTGGAGAAGTCCAATAGGGAAATAAATTAAGGTTTTGGGTTAAATATTATGAGGGCCCAATATATATAAATATTTGAGTCCAATTATTTTATTTGTAGTCCAATAAATTAAATTGCAAGCCCAAAGTAAAGATAGGCCCAGAAGGTGAAAATTTGACCTAAAAGAATTAAATTTGGTCCAAACCCATTTTAATTGTCATGAATTAATTAAAATAAAAACAACACACACACACACACACACACACACACATATATATATATATATATATATAAGTCCCCTTGACCGGCTCTCCCATGAGAAGGGGAGTGATGTGACTATTTAAGTATATATAAAAAAAAAGACATAAAAAAATAGACATGAACCTTACTTGAAAAAAATAGTTTTTTCAACCTCATAAGTCTTCCATGAATAGTGTATATGGATGAAGTCTTGTAGGAAGACTCTCATGTGATAATAGATGACCTTTTAGGCAGAAAACTGAAACGGGCCCAAGTAAGGCCTATGAACTCACAAAGTCCAAAAACTTATATAAGAATTTGGGTAGAGAATGAGACTATGTCCAACTATAAGGGCCTAATAAAATCATAAACCAAAGAACTCAATTGAAAATTCAAACAAAGTAATTCACGAAATACCTAAAGGAGATCCAAATTTGGAGAAGTCCAATAGGGAAATAAATTAAGGTTTTGGGTCAAATATTATGAGGGTCCAATATATATAAACATTTGAGCCCAATTATTTTATTTGTAACCCAATAAATTAAATTGCAAGCCCAAAGTAAAGATAGGCCCAAAAGGTGGAAATTTGACCCAAAAGAATTAAATTTGGTCCAAACCCATTTTAATTGCCATGAATTAATTAAAATAAAAACAACGCGCGCGCACACACACACACACACACACACACACACATATATATATATTTATTTAAGTCCCCTTGACCGGCTCCCCCATGAGAAGGGGAGTGATGTGACCATTTAAGTATATATAAAAAAAAGACATGAAAAGATAGACATGAACCTTACTTAGAAAAATAGTTTTTCCAACCTCATAAGTCTTTCATGAATAGTGTATATGGATGAAGTCTTGTAGGAAGACTCTCATGTGATGAGAGAGGGTTGATGTGGCTAAAAGAAAATAAAAAAAAATTAAAAAATGAAGTCTTTCAAATACCCTTAATTTTAGAGAATGTATTTCTCAATTAAACTAAACATGACCTTAAGTCTATAAAAATTAATTTAATGGGTCCAAACATGGTGTTAGCTATCTTGGAGTCCAAGACTTGGCTAGAATCCAACCAAACTAGAATAACTAAGTAGCTAACTTGGAATTGGGTTGAAACTAAATGGGGAATAAAATGGTATTTTTACACCCAAATTTTGGCTATAAATAGGAGGCTTCTCCCAATATAAAAATTTATTTTCTCATCTCCCACTCTCTCTCTCTTAAGATTCGATGGAGCCTAGTGGAAGAGAGGATAGAAGAAAAGAAGAAGAATGAAAGAAGAATGAAGGAAAAAAAGAAGGAAGAAAGAATAAAGGAGGAACTTGAAGCTTGGATCCCTCAATCAAGAAATCACCAAGTAAGTAGCTTCTAAGAACACTTACAAGATCATTAATCATCTCACACCTCTCATCCATCTTCAAAACAAAATAATATAATAACATGGGAAGAACACATAAGGAAGGATCTCAAATCTAAGAAATAGAGACTTTCTTGATTTGAGATTATGATGAAGTAAAGAGCAGAAACCAATGGAAAAATTAATAACAATGGATAACATAACATGTTAAGTGTTCTTAAGTTGGATAAGAGTAATGATTGCATGGGTAAGAGCGTAGAAAATAAAAGAGAAGTAAGGAACCTCATAAAAAGGACAAAACAATGGCTAAAAGCTCCATCTCAGATTTTTCGTGCTAACTAAACAGAGCCTAAATGAAAACCTATTTTTGAAAGTGTAATTTTAGCATGATATGAATATGTGTGATTTTTGGTTGGACCCAGAAATATATTTTATAATCCCAATTTCATTTTTGAACATTTTGCGTCAGAATTACAGAATAACAGACCGTTTTGAGGAATTGTTATTAATTCTAGAAACATCCAATAGACATGCCATAGATGCAAAGAAATGTATATGTGTCTAGTTTCACCCAAAAATTATAAACCCCATTTTCTTTGGACATATTTTGAGAAAAATAGATTCTCCCAAATAATTTTATTTTTTGACAGATTGTGCCTTATAATTTTTAGAGCCCTTTCTGTTGACTTTTGGCTATAGACTTCTTCATAAAATATTTAGGTAACATCCTAATCTATACTCTTTAATATTTCCATAATTATTCATAAATATTTGATGTTTTGAAAGGATTTTACAACAAGTGGGATAGAATCTGAAATATGGAATCTAGAATCTGAAAAAAAAAACTAAGAAAAATAGTGTTCCAAGTGGAATAAATCACCTAACCCTAAGGGCTTGAGTTCTTAGCAATCCTAAATGATTATTAACACATATAAGAGTATTATTAAGTTAATAAAGTTTTATTTAGTCCTTTAGACTAATGAGGTAAGAGTTTGGGTTATAGGAATCCATAAAGTAGAAGGTTTCAAATATAAAGAATTAAGTTCATCTAAACAACATAGGACATTCTCATAATAATACACATGAGAAATAAGTTGATACTAATTCTTTGGTATATTACATAACCTAGGCATCGAAGGGGGAGACTTAGAAGGAGTTGTGATGCCTTAGAGTTAAACAAAGTAGACATCGCTGTAGTCGACAATCAGGTGAGAGTGACTAGTAATATTATAATGGCTTGTATATTGTGGAAAAAAAAATTGAATGCTTCTCTAAAGCATGTGTTGCTATTATATTTTTCATTATGCATATGAAATAATTTATTAAAAATATTTGTGAGTATGTCTTACTCGTATATCTGAAAGTTATTTTCTCTTCAAATATAAAGATTATAAGCATGTATTGCTTGTGTGTGTAAAAATATTTTTTTTTTAAATATATTAAATTGTCGGAAGGTGTCAAGGTTTGCGGGTAACCATCCCGTGTTGGTTTGTCTTGAAGGGGGCGTAGCCAAAAAGTGGGCATTTATGTAGCCCAAAAGTGGACATTTGTTAGCACCTACCACTGGTAATAAAGAGTAGCCCTTATCTCTGGCACTCTAATTAAGTGAGTCATGAATGAGATTGCGGTACCATTGGAACTCTCGATCGTGAGGTAGACTGTAATATCCCGTATTTTCAAAAGAAAATATTAAAATATAATTAATCCAGTTTGAGGCCCAAAGAGAGGCTTTGTTTGGTTTATGACTGAGGTGAAGGATGAGATTAATAAAAATAAATATAAAAAGGGCCCGATTATTTAATTGAAACATTAATAAAATTTGATTCTTAAATCATAAGTCAAGAAGGACTAAAGTGCCTCTTATGCAAAGGTGTTTTAATCCCAAATTAGAATGTTTTTGGAAGGCTATGATGGGCTGTTGGAATGTTTACAAGGAGAGGTGGTTGTAGGGGATCAAACCCTAAATGTCTATCCCATCCCACCTGTCCATTATCTTTTTTGATGGGGAGTGTCTCAATGGTGTCTCAGACCATCTGAGTTCTTGAGAGAGAAGGAGAGAAAGAAGATGAGTTGAGAGATTCATGAAAGGAGGATGATAGAGATATGATGAGTGAGAAGAGTCTCACATCAAAATCGGGAGGGGAGATAGAGATCTGTGGAGCCATGGAAGAAATCCCAACATCTTCAGAGGTGGGTCTCAGATGTTCAAGACCTGGTGGGAAGAAATCGATGGACGAAGGAACTCGATCTACGATCTTCTTTGAGACGTAAGAGTTCTGATCTCTCTTGGTTGGGAAAGGGAAAAAACCCCTGTTATATTTTGAAATTGGTAGTTCATGCATTTTAGAGTTCATCCATGGAGGAAAAGAAATTGGGAATATAACATGTTAATAAATTATAATAGATGACCTTTTAGGGGTGTTGGTGTTGTTTATATTTGGGGGTTGGGGGAGAAGGTGGATGGAGGTGATGTACCCTAAGAATCTTGGACCTAAAAACACATTTTCCCCCAAACGGAGCCTTAGAGTTGTGTGGCTGAAAATAGAGCAGCAATGATTTTATGGTTTTGAGTTGACCCAAGTGAGAGGTGTGTCAACTCAAAGAGTGTTGGCTCTCTGTTGTTTTGTTCAGGCGAGAGCCTGAGTCGACACAAGAACTGGAGGTATCGACTCAAGTATTTTATCTCTCTATAGTTTTGACAAGCGAGAATCTGAGTCAACCCAAGCCTCATTTGTGTCAACCCAAGTGTAGACTATATATGTGAGTTAACCTAAGAACCTCTGTGAGTTGACACAAGAAGTGGGTGCTCTCGATAGTTTAGCAGGCGAGGGATTGAGTCGACCCAAGGAGAGTATGGGTCGACTCAAAGCCAGTTATACGCGCGCATGAGTCGAGACAGATCAACCCCAGCATCGGCCCAAACCTTCCAGTAAGCCTTCTAAGTCGACCCGAAAAAATGGTGAGTCGACCCAAACCCTATGAGTCGACTCATTGAGGGTCTGAGTTGACTCAAATGAGAAAAAATGTTTCTGTTCCAGCAGTGTTTTGGAGTATTTGTAGACGCTTTTGGCCTTGGGTTTCTTCATAAAAGTTGTAGGTTATGGCCCTATCTAACTCCTAAAATCATAGCAGAATTTATTATAAAGGTTTAAGATGATAAATTGAATTTACCAAGCGTGGTAAGGTGGGAAAATCTTTAATAAACAAAAATGGGATGTTCCAAGAGGGAACGATGAGTCATAAATTGATCATGCGGTCTAAGAAATAGAATCTTATAATGCATATGAGTTTTGGAGTTGATACTCATTGATGAGTTATGATGTATCTAGGTCCCAGATGATGGCCGTGGATGGTGGAGCGACGTCTCCAGGTTTATGAGGCAATCTTTGAGATATTTATGGATATCAGTTGAGAGTGGCTAGCTTATTCATAATGATTAGCATGTTGTGAAATGTTTTATATATATCTGTGAGCATGTTTTGTTGTATGCTTGGTGTAATGTATTTATCATCTTATTGTATGGAGTTCCATGTAAAGGGTGTGTGAGCATGTATGGCTTTTATTTCTAAAATGTTTATATTTTTCTTTTATTATAAAGAGTGTGAGCATGCATTGCTTGTATGGTAGGAAAAGTAGCTTCTTTATGAAAGAACCTAAGCACGAGTTGCTTGTACGCGTGTAGAGATATTTTTCTACATAAATATTATTTTGTCAGAAGTGTCAAGTTAAGACGGGTAACCATCCCGTACCCAAAGGTGATAAGGGCGTAGTAGCCATAGTGGCATTGCCCATAATGGGTGGAGGTGGCTTGTCCAGGTGTAGCCTTTTAAGGCTTTATCCCAGTTGGGAATTTCTCGAGTTGCGGGCAAAAATGCACCTACTACTGGTGACATAATGAGTGGCCCTCCTACACATCAGTCTAAAATAAAAGTGTTGTAGTGAGGTTACGGTACCGTTAGAACTCTTGATCGTGAGGTTAAACGACTACTTGGCCACTAGATAACGTGTAGGTGTGTGTGTGCTAGTGAGAACTTATGTATTGTTATTAAGCATTATACATGTTTGGCTTTTAAGCCTTGGGTTTAGAAATATAATAATATTTTCTAAACAAGTTGTGGGTCGTAAAGCCAGTTGAAAGCTTTTGAAGCTATTATTGTGTCATTGGGCCGATTATAATATTATTATACATCATGGTATTTTATATGTGCCGTTGGGCCATTTGTGCATGTGTGTATGTATGTTTTCATCATGAACATAAGTTGGGCCGTAGGGCCACATTTGAAAGGCTTTACATATCATGGATATTTGACCGTAGGGTCGTGTGTGTTAAAGATCTATAAAGCATGTTTAAATCTTTTGGGTGGTCATTAGACCGTGTGTAAAAGCATGAGGGTTTGTATAATCCATATTTGTTGTCTAGTGAGCCGGATCATGATTGTGTTTTCTCATGCATGGGGTGTTTAAATGAAAATATTATTTCTGTATAAAACTTGCATGATTATACTCTGTTGTTGTATGCTCTTGATTATGATGCTAAGTCTACTCTCCTGTAACCTTTGTGGTTGCAGATTACAGTTTGGGGTAGATGTTGGTCCATAGTGCCAGGTGGAGGATCTATGAGAAATGAAGACCTTGTAGTATAGTCTTCATTAGTTTGTTCATGTACGGATATTGTTATATTATTGTTTTATGGTTAGATTTAAGTCTTCCGCTCGTTATATGATGTATAGTGATGTATGTATAAATTGGAGTTTATTTGATGGTTTTTTATTATCGTTGGATGATCTTTTATATCAGATTGTATAATGAGAGATGACGTAGCACCACTCTGAGTAGGTTTGATTATCTTCCAGGGAGTGGGTGTTACATAGACGACTACTTGTCCACCAAAGGATGTAGTATGTGTGTATGCTTATGAACATGTATATTATGCCATTAAGCATTTATGAGTTGAGCTAAAGAGCCGTATATTTTGAATCATATTTTTCTAATCTTGATGTTTGGGTCATAGGGCCAGTATGAAATTATTTATAAATCATTAAAGCTGGGTCATAGGGTCGTATGTTGAAAAGATAAAAGATTTTTTATAAAATATTATGAGTTGGGCTAGTGAGTCGCTTGATATAAATATATCCTTCTGCATGAGTTGCATGAGTAAGTTTTTCTGGATAAATTCTTTATGAAATATTTGTTGGGAAGTTGTGTAATAGTATGCACATGTTTACTTTTTAAAAGATTCTCATCTGTAACGGTAGTCGAGAAAATCCATGAAATCTTTACTCTTGATTTTCAAGTGTTTTATTGATATACTTTTTATTATGATGCTAAGTTCAGTCTCCTGTAACTATTTATGGTTGCAGATCTTGTTACAGGGTGGATGGTCAGTCCAATATAGTACAATCGAGGTCAGAAGACTTGTGATGTAAGTATGAGATCTGGATGAGGTCATCAAACAAGAATCTGCTGAAAGAAGAGCAATAGCTCTCATTTTTGTTGTTAGGAATTGTGTATCCTGTATGAGTTGTATGATTATCTTATAGTTGATGTAAGTTTTATTCAAGTCAATATTGAGAATATAAGAAGGGAGTATAGTGATGCAGAGTACATCCACAGTATATTTGTTAAGTTTTTGATCAAGTGAGCTTGTGTCGCACCACTCTGAGCAGATAAAATATCCTCAGGGCAGTGGGTGTGACATTGACGTCAAAGGAACTCAAAATTTTCTCGGAGAGTCCTGAGCGAGAGAAATAAAGGGTGCGGGTGATAAAACCCAACTTAAACTAAAGAGAAAAACATTGAGTCTGAACTCAAGACGAAGGAACTCGAGATTTTTTTAGAAGATCCTGGGTGAAAGAAGAAAAGAGTGTGGGTGAAACCCAGCTTATCCGTTGAGGTTTTCGACTCCTCAACAGCAAAAAAGGGATGCGGGTGTAAACCCGGATTATCCGTTGAGATTTCCACTATGGAAAAAGCGATGCCGATGTAAATCCAACTTAAATTGAAAAAGAATCGTTGAGATTTCCATCGCCTCAACGTCCAAGTAAAGGGTGCGGGGAAACCCGGCGTAGAAGAAACGTTGAGATTTTTATCGACTCAACGTCTCGGAATATCATCGAAAGATCCCAGAAAGAGAAAGGGGGTGTGGGTAATGAACACAGCTTAAATAAAAAAATAGAAATGTTGAGATTTTCATTGTCTCGATGTCCAAGAAAAGGGTGCGGGTAATACCCGACTTAGAAGAAATGTTGAGATTTCCATTGCCTCAACGTCTCAGAATTTCCTTGGAAGATCCCGGAGAGAGAAAGGGAGCGGGTGAAACTTGGCTTATCCATTGAGATTTCTCCAATAGCAGAAAATGGTGCGGGTGTAAACCCGTCTTATCCGTTGAGATTTTCATCTCAATGGAAAAAAAGGGTGCGGGTGTGAACCCGGCTAAAACTGAAAAAAGACAATGTTGAGATTTTCATCGCCTCAACATCAAAGGAACTCGAAACAACCTCGGAGGGTCACGGGCGAGAGAAAAATGTGGTGTGTAAAACCCATCTTATCCGTTGAGATTTCCATCTCAATAGAAGAAAAGGGGTGCGGGTGTGAACCTGCCTTAAACTGAAAAAGAAAAATGTTAAGATTTTCATCACCTCAATGTCAAAGGAACTCGGAACAACCTCGGAGGGTCCCAAACAAGAGAAGAATATAGTGTGGGTGAAATCTAGCTTATCCGCTGAGATTTCCATCTCAATGACAAAAAAAAAGGGTGCGGGTGTAAACTCGGCTTAAACTGAAAAAAGACAATGTTGAGATTTCCATCGCCTCAACGTGAAAGGAACTCGGGACAACCTCAGAGGGTCTCGAGTGAGAGAAGAATATGATGCGAGTGAAACCCAACTTATCCGTTGAGATTTTTATCTCAATGACAAAAAGGGGTGCGGGTGTGAACCTGGCTTAAAAAAAAAAAAAAAAAAAAAAAAGAAAAACACAACGTTGAGATTTCCATCGCCTCAACGTCAAAGAAGCTCGAAACAACATCGGAGGGTCCCGGGTGAGAGGAAAAGAGGCTCCAGTGATGAAATTCAGCTCAAAACAAAAGAAGGTCAAGCATTAGCCCCACGTTGTCAAAGCTCAGGATAACCTCGGAAGGTCCTGGGAGAGAGGAAAAGAGGCTCGGGTGATGAAACTTGGCTCAAAATAAAGAAAAAAGGTCGGGCATTGGCCCAATGATGAAAAAGCTCGACACAACCTTGGAGGGTCCCAAGAGAGAGAAAAAGAAGCTCGAGTGATGAAACCCAACTCAAAGAAAAAAAAAGGGTCAAGGCATCGGCCCAACGACGACAAAGCTTGGGACAACCTTAAAGGGTCCTGGGAGAGAGAAAAAGAGGCTCGGGTGATGAAACCCAGCTCAAAACAAAAGGAAATGGTTGGGCCACAACCCAATGACGACAAATCCTGAGATGACCTCGGAGGGTCCGATGAGAGAGAAAAAGAGGCTCGGGTGATGAAACCCGACTCAAAATAGAGGAAAAGGTAAAATCCACAGTAATCAATCATAAGCAAATAATAGAATAAAATACATAATCTTACAAGGTTTTTGTCCTAAAGGAAAAGTTTTAAGCAGCTAGATGCAGTAAAAATGAGGCTAGTAGTCCAATAGTCGGATACCTTCTGAATAGAGTAAAAGATATACCTCATATGCCAGGTATGTGCAAGGCATGGTTAAACGGTATGCAATAACCCTTTTGGTCACATCCAAAGGGGCATATAGCCAGAAAATTTGCCTGCTTCCCCCACATAGCCCCGAGATAGTAAACCGTCGGGGTAAAGGGTAGGCTAACCAGTTGGCTTATTTTATTTTCTCCTTTCTTCTTTTATTTTGGAAAATTAACCATGGAAATGGAAGAAAGGAGATAGAAAATGATGCAATGTAATGTTAACACTAATTAAAAACATAAGATAAGAACTAACATTGAAGTATTTTTCGAGTTTAGCTCGCTTTCTTAAGTAGTCTCCAGCGGAGTCACCACTGTGAGGAACCCTCTCAAAAAACGTGTTGCCCTCCTTTTTTCAAAATGAAAATAAGTTTTAAAATGCTCTCGGTTTTAAGGTTATAAAAAAATTGGAATTTTTTACTTTTGAAAAGAGAGCCCCCCAAGTGTGTCCGTGTTAAGGGCCACACAATTGGAGTGGCCACTTAATTTTTAATGATAGACTAAGAAAATAAAAAATGCAAGGTACTAGTCCGTCGTCACCAGATAGAATAGTTCGGGAGTTAGGGTACAAGAATGAAAGGTGTTAGGCACTCCTCCCACCCGACCAAAAGATCGCCCTCTACTTCACCACTTCTTAAGTTCTTGTCTTAAGTGTTTTAAAAGTAATATATACAAAATGGAGGTTGAAGAGAGATTAAGAAAAATTAATAAATAAAACAAAACCTAACCTAAGACTAAAGGTTTTCTAAGCATACTTGCATTTAATTGCATGTTAAAAGTGGAGATGGCAATATATCAGTATGCAAAAATGAATACAGGGGCATGTTGTTAACATAAAAAAGGTGTAAAAATCTAATAGGAAGCTAGTAGTTTTTTAGAAAGGTGGTGCATGCCACTTTAGGTGGCACACACTGTAGACACCCCAACTTTGATTAACCCGCGCATTAGGCTTATTCAATTTATTTCCGATGATGACTATATGCATAAATCACATTGAAGGGAACTCTGTACGAGCCCGAGAATCCAAGGAACACCCCAATATACCCCAATTGTAACGCCCCAAAAATTCGGTTCGTTAAGAGACATACATATAATATTTAGGGTTATTCTAACGACAACCATCCAACAAAATTTAATACTTATCATAGATAATAACGATTGTATTTTCACACATTGCACAACCTGTTTAATTATTACAGTCTGAAAGTAAAAAGATTGCAGAAATTAAACTTTCTCCAAGTACAGCTGGTACTTGATCAAGTGAACCACGGCTCAACGTACTCTCCTGCGGTCTCTTCGATTGTGTTCTCCTGTTCATGTCCTGGCATGAAACGCCATCAGCTGCACAGCCTAGAAAGAATCCCCCGAACCCAACATTTCTAACAGTTAATACATACAATAGGATATAATGAAATATGACATGCGACAATGATGTAAATCCTGATTCACGACCAGGACTCCTTTACACTGAAAGAATCCTACAGAACTCAACCACCCAAGATTACAACTTCATACATTTAAACTAACAGACAGTCCGAAGACCCACATTGTCACACCATGAGTCGTAGCAAAGTGACATACCCAACTAGCTCATGAAAGCCACAGTAGCGGTGGGGTACGGCCAGGTGAGGAGTCACTACGCTACACCCCGGAACCACCACCCCCATGAGTCCCAGACAATTATGTGTTAAATTCTTTAGTTCGACACGGTGTTCTAAATAGTACTATGACGATGGGGTACGACCAGGTGAGGAGTCACTCCGCTGCACCTCGGAACCACCATTCCAAAGTCACAACAAGGAAATGAAACCCACCCAATCTATCACAAGACCAAACTCAAGTCACGACCATGTGAACTTATCAACAACAAAACCATTTCAACAAGGATCAAACCTAGCTAAGCTAGACACACGGTGAACAACCCCACCCGAGACTCAGTCCATGTATGCGAGATGTCATAACCTAAGTTGAGATCATATAATAATTTTTCCAGCCATAAACATGCAATTAAGCTCATTAATGAAGTTTACAAAGGAAACAAACATGACTTAAGGTTAGGTGAACTTTCACACTACATTTCTCTGCCCAAATAGAAATTTTAGAATCTTCCTCTGAGAATTAAAATACTTTAAACAATACTACAACTCACTGGAAACTTATGAAAATTTAAAGAGAGCTAAATAAAGGTGTTATCTACATTTCTCATGAAGGGACCGAGAGTTGGTTGTTATCAGAAATGGGTCCAAAAAGTACTCCAATAGGTTCTATCGAAATAAGGGTCAGTTTGAAAAAATGGTATATCTCAAAATCTACTCAATGAAATTAACTTCTGTAAAAAGGGAGTAAAACTAGACTCATGTATCTATATCTAGATATATGGGTCATCATAAGAGAATTTTTGGAGACCAAGATAGAAGGGTTCAAAGTGGCTCTGTTTTCTGCCTCTCTGTCAGAGAAATTGCTAAATTATCAAAGGGGTCCAAAAATATATTTTGGGGCCTAACCAAACATCACACATGCTCAAGACATCCTAAATAATCTCTGTTATAAACAGATTTTTATTTAGACTTCATTTGATTACCAAGAAAAATTAAGGAATGACCTAAAAACTACACTATTTTGACTGTTTCTTCGCAAAAATAAACATTCAACAATCATTCTCATTTCAACTCATCAAGAGCATCTACAAACACACCATAACATCATAATATATCCAAGACAAGATTATTAATCATTTCATATATTATTTGTTCTTCATTTATGGTTCATTTCAAACTTCCCTAGAACCTAGGTTTCAACTCCTTTCTTTGGTTTCATGAGTTATCTTCATCTTCTTTCATTTTCGTCCACCATCTTTTATCTTAGATAAGGATGTCCTAGAACCTAGGAGATCCTTACATGTTGATTCTTTATTTAAGAAAATGATCCAAGCCTTCTTAATCTCCTCCTTTTTCTCCTTCTTCTTTCTTCTTCTTCTCCTTCTTCTTTCTTTTCTTTCTTTTTCTCCTCCTTTTCCGTTGATTATGCCGAGTGGGAGGTTTAGAGAGAGAGTGGATTGGTGGGAAAAGAAATGGGAAGAAGGTTTGGGAAGGGTTTTGGTATTTATAGGCAAAATTTTCCAATATTTTTTATTTTAGTTTTATTTCCTAATTAGTAATTCAAAGTCACTATTTTGATGACTTCATTATGCTCTTAAGTCTTCTAAAAGGGTACAAGAGCACTATGCAAAATAGTTGATGGGAATGGGGAGTGATGATGGAAAAATGGGGAGAAAATAAAGCTTTAATTTTTTTTAGGTAGTTTTCTCTCATAATTTAATTATTCTATGTATTTTTATCTTCTTGAAATATATTTATGTGTATAATTATCCCCCAATCCTTATTTATGAGAATAGAATTGAATATAAGTCTCCCATTAGGTTTACTTTCCAAACAAGTAAACATCACATCAAACTTATTTCCCATTTTTCATTTCTTAATTTTTTAATAAAATGGTCACATCACACCATCTCTCTTGGAGGCCAAGGGATGGCCGGCCAGGGGCATTATAGTCCTTTAATATTTTATTAATTTTAGTATTTTTCATAATTTAGATAATTACGTGGGCCCCTTTTAATCTTTAATTAAAAATTATACTTTTTATGTAATTTTTCAAGACTTAGATTATGAAATTGCTTAAATTTGTTTATTTGGGCTCTAGAATTAAAATTGGATCCATTGATTAAATTTATGAGTCCATGGGCTTGAAGTTCCATATTAGAGTTTAATCCAAAATCTCATGTCTAGGTTGTGATCTAGGTGACCGAACGTAATTCTTCAAACTTAATTTAAATTTAATTAAGTTCTAAGTTTACCACTTTATTTAATCACTCAATTTTGGGATTGAACCTTTAATTATCACTATTAGTGTTTACGAGAATTTAATTTCTAAGTTTTGAACATTTCATAAACAAGTTATGAAAATTTTACGCCTTGGTTAAGCTTTATGGAAATTTCTGGTCTTTACAGTTTTCATGCTATTTATATTTCAAAATAAATCTCCGTACCCCCAAAATTATTTTAAAGAATTTCTATTCCACTGTTTATGCTTTTACTTACGTCTTATTTATGCAAACTTTTTATATGAATGTTCAAAGGGAAAATGGTTATGTTCAAATATCTTTAAACAAATGTATGATGTACTCTTCTGCAAAACACATGACATAACTGATTTCAAGAAAAGGAAAAGAAGAATGATTTCTTATTATATGTATGGTGCGATCATGAGATGAGATTCTTGAAATGTGAAAAATTTCAATGGATAGTTACTCTTCGGGAGTGACTTTGGATGGCTAAGAAAAAGAACCGGTTTGAATCCGTGTTGACCTTAGTTGACTCAACGGTTAAGGAACAATTCCAGGTATATCCGGTGACCTTAACCGAAATCGTGTAGAGAATAATCCCGGGCGCCAACCCGTGGTGACTCTAATGTCGATATTGGATCCAAGTGTCAAGAGACCCCGTGTAAAATGGGCATTAATACTTATTATATGCACAACATGATACTATTGCACAGATTGATTATTCCCACTCGTGTATGAGCATGTCGTCTTTACCATATTATCATGATATTGTTATTATATGATATGAGG